>JASAMV010008108.1:0-24400 GCA_030248065.1 Rhynchonema sp. JSB1_4 | reverse complement strand
TGACGAAAGAAATGATTCATTTTATATCCACAAAATACACAGGTCCGAACTGCACTGCAACTGAACATGCAACGTAAGATCACACATTATAAGCATTCATAAGCTGTTATCAGTCATGTGAGTGTTCTAAGCTCACATGCTGCCTAGTCACAACATTAGCCCACACAAAGTTGTCACAACATCCTCCCCGCCTCATATTGAGACTCAGACAAAACTGAATATGCACGTCTCAGATAAATATTTCCAAAAGGAGTGAATATGTATTCAATAATCACAATTGTTGTCTACCCAACCAGTTCAGATGCCTTGAGATACCACAGGCTCTCAATGGATCCAGCTGTGGCACTCCAAACTGTCTTTGGCCTCGGCCCGGTGCACGAATCCCAATCGGCCCAGTACCCTCTACCGCAGACAGCATGTCGGCTTGATATCTGATGCACAAGTCCACAGTGCAGAGCAGATTTACATGTAGCTGGTGCACGCCGGGCGGGGTGTCCTGGTGCAGAGCAGCCAGTTTCGACCATTCCATTTGAACATTTCCCAGGTGCGCTTCGTGCGCTCGATTTCTGGTGGGTGACATCGCGGGGTTTCGATTCGACCATCGATTTCGTTGCAGTTCGTTGCGTTGACATCACTCGACTATTGTAGACCGGTTGTAGCATCGAATTGACTATTGAGATGAAGATGAGAGAGAGGCTCGTTGGCGATCGGTAGACCAGTGTTGGAGTGTTGTACTGGAGGTGAGACGGCCCTCCAGGAGTTGCGGCCAGTGGACACGATCATTCCTCCCCCTCTCGACCAGCCGTTGACGACGTCCCAACCACGATTCGATCAATTTCGCGCGACAGTTCAATGTTCAAATTCAATTTCAGGCCAAATTTTCAGGAGCACGTCACAAAATGTGCTCTTTCCAGACTGCACTGCAGGCAGTTGGTCGTGGGGACCTTTTTTACAAATTTGTGTGTCAGACCGCATAACAAGCGTGCTGCTATTACAAGGGATAGGATTGGGTTACGTGATTCTTTGCTCACAGGGACGCAAAAATATTCAGGATTGCCACAGGTTCACTCGATCACGTTATGCCACATGTCGCGACGAAAGATAGATACATTTTATATATTCACAAAATACACAAGTCCGAACTGCACTGCAACTGAACATGCAACGTAAGATCACACATTATAAGCATTCATAAGCTGTTATCAGTCATGTGAGTGTTCTAAGCTCACATGCTGCCTAGTCACAACATTAGCCCACACAAAGTTGTCACAACAGCAGAGCAAACTGGTTGTGTTGGACTGGCGCGTTGCCTGGTCTAATAAGCTGACGCTGCTGTTCATCCACATGCACTCATGGTTCAAAGAGGAAAAGTGTCAACAAGGGTTGCACTTGAAAACCGTGACTTCAACCCAACGCGGAGTAATAGGGCACACCGTTTGCCCCTGTGTTGCCCAGTCTGACAAGCTGGGTAGCTGATACTCCACATGTGCTCGACAAAATGAGGAAACGTGTCAGGCCGTAGTCCTCGCATGTCAAAACCATCTGGTCGTAACCAATTTAGCTAAATGAAACAGATTAGATTGGTGCAGTGCAGTGGTATGACACTGACTGGAAAAATGATAAGAAGTGAAATCAGCCCGATCGGTGCAGCAGAAAGTGGGGGGGGGGGGGGGGCGAGCGGGCGCGGAATTGAGGTTTCTTCTATCGGTTTGGGCCATAAACATACCAAACTCTTTTTCTCCCCATGTACCGCATAAGCATACGGTTAGACTTGTTGACACTGACTAATGATAAGAAGTGAAATCAGCCCGATCGGTGCAGCAGAAAGTGGTTTCCCAGACACCCGAGAAAGAGGGGTGTCCAAAAAATGGCTCATTTTTGTTTTAAGTTCAGTCCTCCTACGGAATTGAAGGAAATGGGTAAATCTGCATATCAATCGATTGATCTCGTTCAGGGCAAGCGGTACAAAAGAATCATTTTTTTGAAACATCGCTTCTATGGCGAGAAATAGGTGATAATGTGTTCCAGCAGTTCTGCATTCTGATTGGCTGCATGACGTCATGGCGGTGTTGGCTGCTGATTGGCTGTTGCTGGCGCGTGCGTGTGCGCGTCTCTTTTTGCGTGCTTTCTTTGTTTTCTTTTTTTGATTCGTTCGTCAATTCATCAGTAATGCTTCGGCATACGCAAAAGCCAAGCAAAGCGTTAGGATGGATACCCTAAGCTTGATGTTTCATTCTTCAGAAGAATCATCGTTGCAGAGGTCGCAATCGGGTCTGGTTTCGCACTCGGCTCGGCGCTAGCCCCGAAATCTCCGGCCCGGCCTGGCCGCGGTAAGGCCCGGCCTGAACCAAAAACCGAAAATCGCGGTTCGGCCCTTTGTTCGCGACCTCTGCATCCCAAATTTCTGGCCCGGCCCGGGCCGGCCGGAGGTGGCTAATGCCCGGCCCGGCACAGTCAGGCCCGGCCCGAACCAAAAAACAAATTTCAGATTGTGAATTTCTATTATCACAATAACAGCGATAGCGGCGAATTCAGCCAATTTTAAAAACAACAACAACAGCATCGATATCGACATTTTAAAAACAACAACAACAGCATCGATATTGACAACAATTGACAGCTGTGGCAAAAAACAGGGGCCGTCCGTTAACAAGCGCAGCTGATAAACGTCGTAATAAGAAGAAGGCTGAAAAGGTTTGGTGCAATTTTGTTTTGCGGGTGGAAAGTTAGAGGCTGGTAATTGTGAGCTCGGGCCGGCCCGTTTGAGTGGGCCTGGCCCGTGTCGAGCTCGGAAATCTACCTTTTCAGTACCTACCTTTTCAGTAAAATAAGTCACTTCAGCAGCTTCGGGCCGGGGTGCCCGTCCCGCCCCGGCCTCACCCTCCTAATCTCCGGCCCGGCCCAAATTCGCGACCCGGCCCGGCCCGACTGTGACCTCTGAGAAAGACCCTTTTTTGCCTATGAAATGAAACCATAAATTCATGGTTATAAGGTACCGCAAAAACTTATATAGAGCCCCCCCGCGGGTCGCGTCGTTTCTCAGATTTAGATTAGATTAGATTAGCCCCCCCGCACCCCCCCCCCCAGTACAGTACCAGAGGTCGCAATCGGGCCGGCCCGACCTCGCACCGGGGTAGAGTAGGTATCCCCCTAGCCTGGTACAGTAGGTATCCCCCCGATGTTTGGCATGGTACGGTAGGTATCCCCCGATTTTCACCCCGGTACAGTAGGTATCCCCCCCATTTTCGCCCCAAAAGTGCCATTTTTGACCAAAATGACCAAAATTAGTGTTAAATCAGTGGTTTTTACCTCAAATTACCCCAAATTACTACGCTACGCGCGCAAATACTACGTTTTCACACGATTCCACACATAACTAGGAAAAAAGAGCCTAAACGGCTTACGGAATTATGCAACATCCGCAACTAAACCTACCCTAGACTTCTGACGGTACAAATGGAAGAAACAAGCATTACCATATACTTCTAACGGTACAATGGGCAGAAACAAGTCTAACCGTATGCTTATGATGGTACAATGGGGAGAAACAAGAAGTTTCGCGTCATGTTTATGGGCTCCGACCGCGTGATGTAGAAAAAACACCGTTGCAATGTTCCGGCGCCCGCTCGGCGTCGCTACCCTACGCCTGCTGTTTTGCCCATTCGTGTTTCAGCCTTTTTCGCGATTGTAGAAACAAACCAGACGAATTACTGCGGTAACTTTGGTTCTCATCATTATTTACTGGAAGAAACGAGTGCTATGCAATGCAGATCATCATCTAAGCCAGTTCATACCACTGCACTGCACCAATCTAATCTGTTTCATTTAGCCTAAATCCGTTGACAACCAGATGGTTTTGAGGCATGCGAGGACTATACCGGCCTGACACGTTTCCTCATTTTGTCGAGCACTTGTGGAGTATCAGCTACCCAGTTTGTTAGATTGGGCAACACAGGGGCAAACGGTGTGTTACTCCGCGTTGGGTTGAAGTCACGGTTTTGCAAGGGCAGCCCTTGTTGACACTTTTTCCTCTTTGAACCATGAGTGCATGTGGATGAACAGCAGCGTCAGCTTGTTAAACCAGGCAACGCACTGGTCAACACAACCACTTTGCTCTGCTGTTGTGACAACTTTGTGTGGGCTAATGTTGTGACTAGGCAGCATGTGAGCTTAGAACACTCACATGACTGACAACAGCTTGTGAGCGCTTATAATGTGTGATCTTACGTTGCATGTTCAGTTGCAGTGCAGTTCGGACTTGTGTATTTCGTGAATATGTAAAATGTACGTAACTTTCGTCGCGACATGTGCCATAACCTGATCGAGTGAACCTGTGGCAATCGTGAATTGTGAAAAAGAAGTCCAATGTCCCCTTGTTGTGCAGCCGCTTGTTATGCGGTCAGACACACAAATTTGTACTGCCTGAAGTGCAGTCTGGAAAGAGCACATTTTGTGACATGCTCCTGAAAATTTGGTCTGAAATTGAATTTCAACATTGAACTGTCGCGCGAAATTGATCGAATCGTGTTTGGAACGTCGTCAATGGCTGGTCGAGAGGGGGAGGAATGATCGTGTCTACTGGCTGCAACTCCTGGAGGGCCGTCTCACCTCCAGTACAACACTCCAACACTGGTCTACCGATCGCCAACGAGCCTCTCTCTCATCTTCATCTCAATAGTCAATTCGATGCTACAACCGTTCAACAACAGTCGAGTGATGTCAATGCAACGAACTGCAACGAAATCGATGGTCGAATCGAAACCCCGCGATGTCACCCACCAGAAATCAAGCGCGCGAAGCGCACCTGGGAATGTTCAAATAGAATGGTCGAAACTGGCTGCTCTGCACCACGGGCGTGCACCAGCTACATGAAATCTGCTCTGCACTGTGGACTTGTGCATCAGATATCAAGCCGACATGCTGTCTGCGGTAGAGGGTACTGGGCCGATTGGGATTCGTGCACCGGGCCGAGGCCAAAGACAGTTTGGAGTGCCACAGCTGGATCCATTGAGAGCCTGTGGTATCTCAAGGCATCTGAACTGGTTGGGTTTGACACCAATTGTGATTATTGATGCATATTCACAACCTTTTGGAAATATTCATTTGAAACGTGCATATTCAGTTCTGTCTGAGTCTCATATGAGGCGGGGAGGATGTTGTGACAACTTTGTGTGGGCTAATGTTGTGACTAGGCAGCATGTGAGCTTAGAACACTCACATGACTGACAACAGCTTGTGAGCGCTAATAATGTGTGATCTTACGTTGCATCTCAGACAACGCGTTAGCGTTGTGTGTATCTTGTTGTTGTTGCAGATTCTGTTGATAGCGAATCTGAAAAATGAAGTTTTAGGTAATAAACCAGTCAATACCAGCGCAAATCTAAAACCAATTATCAATACGCAATACCTGCGCTGGTGTTGGTTTTGTCTGGTTTTTTGCTCCGCCTGTTTTGCGTGTTGCTATTTCAGGCAAAAAAACCGAAAAAAAACACGCACACTTGCCTTGTCCCACGGCCATCAATGAAAAAACAACAGAACAGAAAAGTAGCCCTTGTCGTCTAAATACACGCACACACATACACGTGACTCGCACGTGAATGAGACACGTCACCGCAGCAACAGCCAATCACCGCATCGAACGGCTGCTGCTGATTGGCTGACCACGCCCACAGCGCGAAACACGCTGGGAAGAAAATTTCGCAATGCGAAAAACCTTTCGCACGACCGTACGAGCGATAGAAGCAAAAAATAAAAAATCCGGCTCCATTGATGACCACAAAATCACAAGAGCTTTAGATTGATATGCGACTCGACCGGATTCATTCAGTTTCCTGGGAGGAGATAGCAATCACGCAAAACAGTCGCCGCCGGACTGCACTTTTTTCGGGTGGCTGAAAAACCACTTTATACTGCACCGATTGCACCCAAATTTTCAGCGTTTTGTACAGGCTCAACCAGCTCTAGAAAGCAATCAAAACATCTTCGAAAACCAAACACACGCCTTCACGCCAGCACCCCCGATTTAACACGTCAGGTATAGGGAAAAATCGGTTTTTCCAGCCTGCTGATGTTTCACGCGCATGTCAGAATTTCTTTTTGCCAAAAGTTTTACCTACATCAAGGTGTCTTTCATATACATATAAGACCAACCGCCAATCTCAACTCCTTTCACTCAACTTTTCTAATAACAAGATACACACAACGCTAACGCGTTGTCTGAGATGCAACGTAAGATCACACATTATAAGCGTTCACAAGCTGTTATCAGTCATGTGAGTGTTCTAAGCTCACATGCTGCCTAGTCACAACATTAGCCCACACAAAATTGTCACAACATCCTCCCCGCCTCATATTGAGACTCAGACAGAACTGAATATGCACGTCTCAAAGGAATATTTCCAAAGGTTGTGAATATGCATCAATAATCACAATTGGTGTCAAACCCAACCAGTTCAGATGCCTTGAGATACCACAGGCTCTCAATGGATCCAGCTGTGGCACTCCAAACTGTCTTTGGCCTCGGCCCGGTGCACGAATCCCAATCGGCCCAGTACCCTCTACCGCAGACAGCATGTCGGCTTGATATCTGATGCACAAGTCCACAGTGCAGAGCAGATTTACATGTAGCTGGTGCACGCCCGTGGTGCAGAGCAGCCAGTTTCGACCATTCCATTTGAACATTCCCAGGTGCGCTTCGCGCGCTTGCTTTCTGGTGGGTGACATCGCGGGGTTTCGATTCGACCATCGATTTCGTTGCAGTTCGTTGCATTGACATCACTCGACTGTTGTTGAAAGGTTGTAGCATCGAATTGACTATTGAGATGAAGATGAGAGAGAGGCTCGTTGGCGATCGATAGACCAGTGTTGGAGTGTTGTACTGGAGGTGAGACGGCCCTCCAGGAGTTGCAAGCAGGCGACACGATCATTCCTCCCCCTCTCGACTAGCCATTGACGACGTTCCAATCACGATTAGATCAATTTCGCGCGACAGTTCAATGTTGAAATTCAATTTTAGGCCAAATTTCCAGGACACGTCACAAAATGTGCTCTTTAAAGACTGCACTTCAGGCAGTACAAATTTGTGTGTCAGACCGCATAACAAGCGGCTGCACTACATGGGGACATTGGACTTCTTTTTCACAATTCCCGGTTGCCGCCGATTCGCTCGGTTAGGTTATGCCACATGTCGCGACGAAAGTTATGTACATTTTACATTCACAAGATACACAAGTCCGAACTGCACTGCAACTGAACATGCAACGTAAGATCACTCATTATAAGCGTTCACAAGCTGTTATCAGTCATGTGAGTGTTCTAAGCTCACATGCTGCCTAGTCACAACATTAGCCCACACAAAGTTGTCACAACAATCTGTAGTAAAATAGCCGAAAAACACATCAAATCTCTGTTCCACACCTATACATTACAGAAAACATCACAGACTGCAAGTTCGGTTTCCGTGCCAGTTGCTCTACCACAGACGCGCTAATGTGCTTCAACACGGTTGTCACAGGGCCTTGATTCAGGACCTGACATTTCATAGATGCAGGCGAAGGTTCACTAACAAGGTGCATTTCAACCGCCTCCGCCCACGAATAGTGATCCACAGATTGCTCTAAAACAATCTGCAACCTATGAGATGTACTTTGATAATCTATAGAGTCGTCCGACTGTGATAGCAACCTAACGCTGCCAGAATTGTAGCCATCTGAAGTTAGAGACGACGGCGCCGAAGGCAGGAGCCCACGGCAGCCGTCTTCTAGTCTAATTGTATTGGCGGTCACAGGCCGAGCCACAGAAGTCAATCCGGACTCGCCCGGGCCCGCACAAACGATGAACTTCTGAATACGGTTTTGATTAAGGTTTAATGCCCAAACCCACCCACCTTCCAGCAAACCCCAAGGGGGGCCTTACGCAAATGATCACTTAATTTCTTATTTTGGTTTCGCTCATCTGCGAAAAGCTGCTTCGCCAACCGACCCCAAGGGGTCCTAATGGCTCGAGGCAGCGTCTTGTTCCTCTTCATACTGACAACTTTTGCTTTTAGGCTGCTGTGCAAGCCGCATTCAATTATTGTATCGATGTTGTGCACATACTTGTGCTTATACCCAGGGTTGGATTAAAAAAGGTAAAAAATTTTTTTAAAAAAATTGGCCACTTTTTTATTTTAAAATTCTAGAAGGTAAGTCCACTTTTTCTATTATTTTTTCACTTTTTTCGTCATTTTCTGATTTTTTAAGGTAAAAAGGCATGTTTTCATGTGTTTTATTGCTCATGATTCTCAAAAGTTTGCCTGCAGCGCTTATATTTCAGTTTGGAAATGGCGTTGGGATGGACTCATACAGTTCCCAGACATCCCAACAACAGCTGCATGTATAATATAGGTCACCCCATACCGTATACTGCACAGTTATTGAGCGTGTCGTAAGCTATCGTCAGTTGCTCGCCTGTTTGCACGGGTCGTGGATTAGTCATTTGTTGCATTTGTGACACAAAATGAGTATGGTGTAAGTCCTTATCTCTCTTCAAATTTATCCCCATATTCACAAACAGAAGGTTGATCTTCCCTTTGTCATTATACCCACAGCGTTGCCTTCCAGGTTCTCAAAGTCATGACCAAAGGGATTAGATCGCAGGTGATAGCGTAAACATGCAAGTCAGTGGAGAAGTTCTCTTTAGTGTCCCTCAAAGCATGCCTAACTAACATGATTTCAGAAATTTCATTCTTCAAGAAACCAATTTTTTGGGGTCCGGAATGCAAAAAAAAGTAATTTTAAAAAAAATTTAAAAAGTTTTTTTAAAAAAAAGTTCGATAATAAAAATTTTTTAATCCAACCCTGGTTATACCCGAAGTAAAAGAGAGACAGGCAGACATACATCGTTGGAAAGCACTCTCACACATGTCACGCACAAATGTTAATCTCCTTAGAGATTGGCTATTTCTTGGTAGAGCGACTTTTCGTTGTAGCGACCGGTGCAGAAAGCTCAAACGAGCTGGAGGACACGTAACATATGAATATGCTCAGGACATCGAACCGAAATCGCGGTGAGGTGACGGTTCATTCCAGAACGATGATTGTAACCGACTAGCTCAATGGCAATCAAACGGATTTTGAAGCCTGTCAAGGCGCAAGCCATTAGTTTCAAAATTTAAACACCGTATTTTCTGGTACTTTCGACAATGGGTGGAATTTTCGAAACGGTGTAAAGGTCAGTTGGGCGTAAAGGTCGGTGTAAAGTTCGGTCGAAAGCTCGGTCGGCGTAGCTCGGTCTAAACGTGAAACATTGCCTGTTATTAACGTGGAATGTTTCAAGTTTACACCGAGGTCTATCACACTGAGCTGTCGACCGAGCTTTCCACCGACCTTTACACCCAACTGACCTTTACACCGTTTCGAAAATATCACCCAATGCTCTGTGTCCTCATAGCATCTCTATTTCTGCAGTGCAAGGCGCGGCCTCCGAATGTAGCTACAAACTTGTGTTCTCGAATGCTTTGAGCGACCGCAGTTGTGATAATAAGTTATCCAGAAGCTGTTGTAATCCTATCCATGTATTGCTTGACCACCAGTTCATTTGGGGTTTCTGCACCGGTCGTTCCAAGTTGTGAAAAAGTCGCTTTTTTCTGGAATCCCTCAACCAAGAGAGAGAGAATCTCCAAGGAGCTTGAAATTTGTGCGTGACATGGGCTGTCAGTATGCTTTCCAACGGTGTTAACAATATGCCCCTGCTACCCTTCCTTGGGTAATGTCCGAGCCCTGCTTTAAATCATCGTCTTGCGCAGCAGGTGGCCGGTTGATTGGTCAATGCCGGTTTGAGCAAGAACGCTTTGAGAAAAAAGAGCACAGCTCTTATCTTATTCCAATTGCTTGATCTTTATGTTGATTTTGGTGTCAAGCTTAGGATTGCACTTAGGCTTAGTGTTGCGTTTGGGCTTAGGCCTAGGCCCAGGCCAGTTATTCGTTTTTAGGTTCTGCTATCTTTTTTCTTGCTCTAAGTGGTCTTGCTCAAACCAGCTTTGCTCAACTGCCGGTGCGTCGTTGTGTGACGTAACACAGAAATTGAAAATTGAAATCGATAAGCAACCCGCGATGTGAACAGCCTTTTCTCAACGTAAAAACCAATCAAACTTATTTGAACGCAGCACGTTTAATTTCTCTCATATGTACCTGGGTATCGCAATAGTCTCCAGGGACTGTAAGTGGAAAATGGGGAAGTAAATTTACCGAAGCAGAGTCTCGTGGCCAGGGTTGGGCAAAAAAAACGACGGCGTTTTTTCTTAAAAAAAACGACGTTTTTTTCAAAAAAAAACGCCTGGGTCGTTTTTCGTTTTTTTAAACCCTGAATTTCCTTGATTTTCCCTGATTTTTCAGGGGAAGTACCCTGATTATCAAGGAAAATCAATTTTTTGTCCCATTTTTTTCAAAAAATTTTAGACCAATTTTTACTTTGTCGAGATACGTCGATACACGGAGTTTGACTTTCAGTGATGACCCCGGCCAAAGTTGGTCCCACGATGCGGGTCTGATATGGGATCTTAGCAACTCGCTAGAAAAGGGTTGAAACCTGTTTATTTTGCCTCAGAACACATAGAATGACTTCATTTAACCACGTTTTCTTCCCAACATGAGCGTTTTCCAATTTTTTTGGGGGCATATTTTGGTCATCTGGGCGTTTTAAAAAAAACTTTTTTTAAGAGCGTGGGCAGGTAGTGGTCACCCGCTTTCCATAGAAGCCGTTCCGGAAAAAATTTTGACCCCCCAATTTTATTTGCTCATTCGATTAGGCATACGTTGAACCTCCCAAATCCCAAATTTGAGTTGCACTTGAGCAACCGTTAAATTGATATGGCTCAAAAAAGGTGCACTGGTCGCACTTTTTGGCATTTGACCAACTTTTTACATTTGCCCATATTACATGCGCATGTTTCAAGACAGTTTATTGGTAGTTGCCGTGCAAAATAAGCAAGTATGAGGCCTCTCGAATCAGGTTGCCACTTTGGTTGACTGGTTTTTGTTTTTGATAAATTCGTAATTTATTGCTCTCAACCTTGTGTCCAAACTGTCACTAAAGAAGTGCCAAATGAAAAAAGTATCAACGTAGCCTGACCAAACGGCTTATGCAGCCATTTGCACCACCTTTCGGGCTATCTAGGCCGACAGATGGGATACCTTGTAAATCCGAAAAATTTTTTTCTATGATCCAATTTATGAAAAATTTTGTCAAAAAATGCCGTTTTTTCGCGTTTTTTTTGTCTTTTCGTGCCTACCATTATTAATCGGTCTGTTACTAAAAACTGAAAAGTTGCTAAATTATTCTTCAGGCAGTTTTAAATGAGATGGAAACTTCACAAAACACAACAAGCCAAGCAGCTGCGCGTTATTCGCGCGCGCGCAACACTCCCATTTTGCTACTTTTTAACGCGCCAATACCCCAAGCCCAAAATGAAAAGAGTGTAAAATAAAAGTTGCGTGCCTGTTACCAGTGACGCTTTGCACAGTAACATTTTAGATCATTATTAAAGTATCTGCAGGTGAAAAAAGACTAAATACGCACACTTGCGAAAACGCGGAGCAAAACAATTACTCCGGTTTGACAGTGCTCGTTGATTACGCACTGGTGAACATGGTGCATGTTATCTGACGCGTGTATTGTCATGTGCCGCTGTGCTCAACTAGTGCATACGTTGTTTCAAGGACCGTACAGTTTGAGTAGCAATAAAAATTAAACTGTCAAGCACTTTTACTAGCTATAATTAGGCACTTATTTTTCAGGTCACCAGACTGGGTCTACTTTTCAACAGTTTCGTGACTCAGCAAAAAGTATCAACGTAGCCTGACCAAACGGCTTATGCAGCCATTTGCACCACTTTTCGGGCTATCCAGGCCGACAGATGGGATACCTTGTAAATCCGAAAAAATTTTTCTATGATCCAATTTATGAAAAATTTTGTCAAAAAATGCCGTTTTTTCGCGTTTTTTTGTCTTTTCGTGCCTACCATTATTAATCGGTCTTTTACTAAAAACTGAAAAGTTGCTAAATTATTCTTCAGGCAGTTTTAAATGAGATGAAAACTTCACAAAACACAACAAGCCAAGCAGCTGCGCGTTATTCGCGCGCGCGCAACACTCCCATTTTGCTACTTTTTAACGCGCCAATACCCCAAGCCCAAAATGAAAACAGTGTAAAATAAAAGTTGCGTGCCTGTTACCAGTGACGCTTTGCACAGTAACATTTTAGATCATTATTAAAGTATCTGCAGGTGAAAAAAGACTAAATACGCACGCTTGCGAAAACGCGGAGCAAAACAATAACTCCGGTTTGACAGTGCTCGTTGATTACGCACTGGTGAACATGGTGCATGTTATCTGACGCGTGTATTGTCATGTGCCGCTGTGCTAACTAGTGCATACGTTGTTTGAGGACCGTACAGTCTGAGTAGCAATGAATATTAAACTGTCAAGTACTTATACTAGCTATAATTATGCACTTTATTTTTCGGCAATCAAGACTGGGTCTACTTTTCAGCATGTTTCGTAACTCAGCAAAAAGAATCAACGTAGCCTGACCAAACGGCTAATGCAACCATTTGAACCATTTTCTTGCTATCCAGCTCGGTGTGCGGATCTTGATATCAAAATTTTTCTATGATCCAATTTATGGAAAATTTTGTCAAAAAATGCGCGTTCTTTCGCGATTTTTTGTGTTTTAGTGCCTACCATTACAAATCGGTCTGCTACATAAAAACTGAAAAGTAGCTAAATTATTCCATCAGGCAACAGTTTTTATTTTGTCAAAAGAGATAGTTTAGAGCTTCACAAGTTTCGAAACGAGCTAAGCTGACACTTTATTAAAGCAACGGACGCAGGACTGGCACCACATTTTGGTACTTTGTTTTAGACGCGCACATAGTTCTGTCCAATAGCTACCATCCAGTGCTGATCAAATGGGATTACCTTGTAACTCCGAAAGGAAAGGTATTTTTGTACCTGGTACGGTATTTCTGTACTTTGTGTTCGTTCACGTTAATTTACAAAACCGTATCCATTTTTTCAGCAGTACAATGTAATGCTGCGTTAAAGCAGGAAAAAATTTTGTCCAGGGATGCAGCCAAGTTTGGGAAATGATACCATGGCGCCAACCATGAGACGGGCGTTTCAGTCAAAACTAAGCGATAGCGATCACAGCAAAAAATACTTGGCAGCGATGCTATATCCCTAGGCCCAATGCAAAGTTGATGCAAGATATAAGGCAGTTTGCATCAGATTAGCATCAAAAAAGTGTCTGATGCGTTTGATAGCGTTATGTAGTTGACTGGTCTTCCACATGCCAGACTGCACTCAACTTTGCAGGTAGTCAAAAATCACTTGTTTCGGTCAGATGACGGCTAGGTTTCGGTGTTTTTTTTGGGAAGAAAGGGGCCCTTTCCACTGCCCCACCGGGGGGCTTGGGCGGGGGGGGCTTATCGGGGGGCACTATTAATTCACTGTCCCCGGCCCACTTGGGGGGGGCTATTCCGGCGGGGGGCTCGTTGCAATGAGCACTATTCTCCGCTGCCAATAGTCGCCAAATACTCACATGCGAATGCGCAAATCTGCTTGTGCCTGTTTGGTGAGGAAACCGCCACGTTAAGTTTTATGCACACACAGCACACACACACGCGCGCACACACATAGGCAGCCAGTGCGCGAAACACACAGCAACTGATAAATACATGGTTTAAAACGTGCATTGCTGTGGTCGAGCATACCACGCTGCTGTGCCTGCGTTCTTACGGAGCACCTCGGTCAGTGTTCGCCCGCTCTGGGACAAAATTTTTTCGTGTTTCACGCTGTTGCAGATTGCATTTAGCGACATTCACCAAGAAACGTGCTGAATTAAGGCAGCAATAAAAAGTAAATACCTTTTGCAGATTACCTTGTCGTTGCTTGGCAGTGAATGCGGGCCGGCAGTGCAGCACCAAAAAGATGACAGTTGTGCTGATTGTTTCAGCGGCAATTATGACTGTGCTGAATACATTATTATTTTTTATTATGGCACCTGTATTTTGTGAACGCTAAACATAAAAATTATAATGACCAGGTGCATTGGTTTTCATTCAATGGGAGACGGCTGCTGGATATGAACTTGGCTGATCTGATCGGTCAGGCCTGGCTCAGCTGCTTTGTGCACTGCAGAATGTTTTCGATGTACAGGCGCCGTCTTTATAGTGACATAATTGGGATGGCACGGACCGGAATTGTCGGTCACGATGAAAAATATTAGTCCAATATAGCGGTAATAACAGTAACCGTGAGTTTTTGCATGGATTTGAAATGGGTGAACCAGACCACATTTCTTGATCCGTACAAGCAGACTGTATGCAAAAAAAGTCGAAGTGGGGACTGGGCGCTTTCCAGATCAGCACAGTATAGGAGTTTTTGGGCGCCTGGCTTGTCTTGTGTGGTGTGGTAGGTATTGGCACAGAACATATGTTCGGACATAATTGACGCTTTCTAA
Source organism: Rhynchonema sp. JSB1_4 (assembly GCA_030248065.1). NCBI lineage: Eukaryota > Metazoa > Nematoda > Chromadorea > Monhysterida > Xyalidae > Rhynchonema > Rhynchonema sp. JSB1_4. Next base: position 9,901 of record JASAMV010008108.1, on the reverse strand, counting down.
GTCCACACTGCTCGTGCCAAAACATAGGGGTTCCTGCGTCCCTTTGCTTTAATTACGGTTACAACTTACTCGTTTCGAAACTGGTGAGCCTGCGTAACACTGTCTGTTTTGACAAAAATAAAAAACTGTGTGCCTGATGGAGTGAATGTGTACTTCAGTATACTGTATGTGCATTATTCAAAACCCATCCGTATGCGCAGGCGTTCCTGGGTGAAAACAAGTTTGATATTGGTCAGCACCAACGACTGATTGGGGGGGGGTTTTTTGCTGGGCCGTTGTTGCTGGTTTTTTGCTGAAATGTTTTGTGAGAATCACAAAGGCGCAAGGTAAGAGTGCTGAACGTGTAATCGCTTTTTGTGTTGTTGTGCTCTTCGTCGCACACCGAGTCTGAATGCAAGAATTTTCACCAGGTTGGATTATAGGAATTTTTTTTGGAATTACAAGGCATGCTATCTATCAGTCTTAATTGCCCGAGAAGTGGTGCTAATGAACAACATAAGCCGTTTCGTCAGAGTACAACAGCGTATGCACTAGTTGAGCACAGCGGCACATGACAATACACGTCTCAGATAACATGCACCATGTTCACCAGTGCGTAATTAACGAGCACCTGCAAACCGGAGTTATTGTTTTGCTCCGCGTTTTCGCAAGCGTGCGTATTTAGTCTTTTTTCACCTGCAGATACTTTAATAATGATCTAAAATGTTACTGTGCAAAGCGTAACTGGAAACAGGCACGCAACTTTTATTTTCTTTTTTTTTGGGCTGGGGTTTGGCGCGTAAGGTGAGTGTTGCGCGCGCGCGATGCGCGCTGCTTGGCTTGTTGTGTTTTGTGTTTTTTCTGGCAATTAGCTTTTCGTTTTTAGGACGATATGGTAGGCACGAAAAGACAAAAGCGAAAGGCTTTTTTGACAATTTTAAAAAAAAAATATTCATCTTTTTTCGGCCTGGATAGCCGAAAAGTGTGCAAGGCACAAACAGGAAGAAACCGCAGAAAACGGGACGCCCGTGAGAAAATACGGAAAGACGCAACTATTTATTTTACACTGTTTTTATTTTGGGCTTGGGGTATTGGCGCGTTAAAAAGAAGCAAAATGGGAGTGTTGCGCGCGCGCGAGCAACGTGGAGCTGGCTTGTTGTGTTTTGTGGAGTTTTCATATTTTTAACTGCCTGAAGAATAATTTAGCAACTTTTCAGTTTTTAGTAACAGACCGATTAATAATGGTCAGGCACTAAAAGACAAAAAAACGCGAAAAAACGGCATTTTTTGACAAAATTTTTCATAAATTGGATCATAGAAAAAATTTTTTCGGATTTACAAGGTATCCCATCTGTCGGCCTGGATAGCCCGAAAAGTGGTGCAAATGGCTGCATAAGCCGTTTGGTCAGGCTACGTTGATACTTTTTGCTGAGTCACGAAACTGTTGAAAAGTAGACCCAGTCTGGTGACCTGAAAAATAAGTGCCTAATTATAGCTAGTAAAAGTGCTTGACAGTTTAATTTTTATTGCTACTCAAACTGTACGGTCCTTGAAACAACGTATGCACTAGTTGAGCACAGCGGCACATGACAATACACGCGTCAGATAACATGCACCATGTTCACCAGTGCGTAATCAACGAGCACTGTCAAACCGGAGTAATTGTTTTGCTCCGCGTTTTCGCAAGTGTGCGTATTTAGTCTTTTTTCACCTGCAGATACTTTAATAATGATCTAAAATGTTACTGTGCAAAGCGTCACTGGTAACAGGCACGCAACTTTTATTTTACACTCTTTTCATTTTGGCGCTTTTTCGCGGCGTCCGGCTTGTTTTGTCTTTTCGTGAATCCATTATTAAACCTTTTTTTTTTTTTGTCGGTCTGATACCAGAAAGGGTGAAAAGTAGCTAAATTGGAGGGTAACTTCTTCAGGCAATTTTTAAATGACAAGTTGAAGAAGGTTAGGCGAAACTATCACAAAACAAAAACAAGCCAAGCAAAGGGCAACGTTGGGTTGGTGGGGCGGGGGTTCCTGGTGGGAGTTAACTAGCCACAAAGCAAATAAAAGGTAATTTTTATTGGTGAATTATGCCAGCTCTTAGCGCGCAACAAAAAAATAACCTCAAGGGATTTTTTTTGTAGCGTACTTTCGCTCCACGACTTTTCTCCTTTAAGCGCGGGGTGCCCAAGAGGGACAAAATTCTCTCCCTCCCCCCCCCCCCCCCCGAAAGAATTGTGGAGAAAAAAAAGGACAGCATTGAAGATTTTGTTTTTGTGTTTGTCGTTTTTTTTTTTTGCGGGGTCAAAAAATGCGCGCGACCAGTGACGCGTTTTGGTGTTTTGTTTTTGTTGTCTTTGGGGGTTGGGTGTGGTGTTGGTTTTTTTTTGTGTGTTTTGTGTTTTTTTGGGTTTGGGGGGTTGTGGGTGTCTTTTTTTTGTGGTGGTGGGGTGGGGTTGTTGTGTTTTTGTTGTGGTGTGTTGGGTTGGTTGTGGTGGTGTTTTTTGTGTTTTGTTTTGTTGTGGTTGGTTTGAGTTTTTTTTTTTTTGCACCAGTATGGCACCACATGACAGAAGTAAAGACAAAAAGTGCGGTTAGATGAAGAAGAAACCAGATGAAAAACAAAGAAACCGGCACCTTGAAGTGACTTAGACGAATATTAAAAAGTGTAAATTTTGGCGCCACGCGCGCATGAGCGTATTGTGAGCAGGTGAAGAATAAAATGAGCAAACTAAACATAAGTAAGCAGACTGAGAAAAGACGATATGTCCGCATCTTTACTTTGGCTGTACTGTGATTTGAACGGCAAGTTTTTGCGCCCAAATCCTGCCGCTTGTTGAATGGAGCGAAGCGAGAAATTCACCGACCACATAATCTCACAGGCAGGAGTCCGGAAAAACTCCGAATCCAAGCAAGTTTCCGTTTTTTTTTGAGATGTTAGTTAGAAAAACCAACAAAATTTTATTTCTTTAAGATATATACACGAGCAAAATGGTCACTGTACACGAAACGGTGATCCGCAGCAAGGTAGCATGAAAACACTTTAACCAAGATAACTACACTACCTAGCCACCCCCCCAAACCTTTTTGCCCATAGACAACGCAGCTAAGTCTGACAACCTCCCAATCGATCGCAGTTGCACTGGAACCTTCAAAATTGGACCAAAAAGTACCCTGGACCAAAGCACCTGGAATTGAATGTGGTGTGGATGTGTTGGGTTGGGGGGGGGGGGGGTGTGGGTCTTCGGAGCGTTGGAAAAAACACTTTTTAGGCAGAAAACCCGAAGCCGAAATTTGACCCCCCAGTAGCTCATTATGATTACGCACTGCGATGAACCCCTGTGCGGTTTGTATGGTGCATGTTATCTGGCGCGTGTATTGTCATGTGCCGCTGTGCTGAACTAGTGCATACGTTGTTTCAAGGACCGTACAGTTTGAGTAGCGAAAATAAAAAGTAAACTGTCAAGTACTTTTTCCTAGCTATAATTATGAACTTATTCTTTCAGTTGTCACCAAACTGGGTCTACTTTTAACAGTTCGTGACTAAGAAAAAAGTATCAACGTAGCCTGACCAAACGGCTTATGCAGCCATTTGCACCACTTTTCGGGCTATCCAGGCCGACAGATGGGATACCTTGTAAATCCGAAAAATTTTTTTCTAAGATCCAATTTATGAAAAATTTTGTCAAAAAATGCCGTTTTTTCGCGTTTTTTTGTCTTTTCGTGCCTACCATTATTAATCGGTCTGTTACTAAAAACTGAAAAGTTGCTAAATTATTCTTCAGGCAGTTTTAAATGAGATGGAAACTTCACAAAACACAACAAGCCAAGCAGCTGCGCGTTATTCGCGCGCGCGCAACACTCCCATTTTGCTACTTTTTAACGCGCCAATACCCCAAGCCCAAAATGAAAAGAGTGTAAAATAAAAGTTGCGTGCCTGTTACCAGTGACGCTTTGCACAGTAACACTTTAGATCATTATTAAAGTATCTGCAGGTGAAAAAAGACTAAATACGCACACTTGCGAAAACGCGGAGCAAAACAATAACTCCGGTTTGACAGTGCTCGTTGATTACGCACTGGTGAACATGGTGCATGTTATCTGACGCGTGTATTGTCATGTGCCGCTGTGCTCAACTAGTGCATACGTTGTTTCAAGGACCGTACAGTTTGAGTAGCAATAAAAATTAAACTGTCAAGTAGTTTTACTAGCAATAATTATGCACTTATTTTTCAGGTCACCAGACTGGGTCTACTTTTCAACAGTTTCGTGACTCAGCAAAAAGTATCAACGTAGCCTGACCAAACGGCTTATGCAGCCATTTGCACCACTTTTCGGGCTATCCAGGCCGACAGATGGGATACCTTGTAAATCCGAAAAAATTTTTTCTATGATCCAATTTATGAAAAATTTTGTCAAAAAATGCCGTTTTTTCGCGTTTTTTTGTCTTTTCGCGCCTGCCATTATTAATCGGTCTGTTACTAAAAACCGAAAAGTTGCTAAATTATTCTTCAGGCAGTTTTAAATGAGATGGAAACTTCACAAAACACAACAAGCCAAGCAGCTGCGCGTTATTCGCGCGCGCGCAACACTCCCATTTTGCTACTTTTTAACGCGCCAATACCCCAAGCCCAAAATGAAAACAGTGTAAAATAAAAGTTGCGTGCCTGTTACCAGTGACGCTTTGCACAGTAACACTTTAGATCATTATTTAAGTATCTGCAGGTGAAAAAAAACTAAATACGCACACTTGCGAAAACGCGGAGCAAAACAATAACTGCGGGTTGACAGTGCTCGTTGATTACGCACTGGTGAACATGGTGCATGTTATCTGACGCGTGTATTGTCATGTGCCGCTGTGCTCAACTAGTGCATACGTTGTTGTACTCTGACGAAACGGCTTATGTTGTCATTAGCACCACTTCTCGGGCAATCAAGACCGATAGATAGCATCCCTTGTAAATCCAAAAATAATTCCTATAATCCAACCTGTGAAAATTCTTGCATTCAACTCGGTGTGCGGATCTTGATATGTAAAATTATATAAAATTATTGTTTTTTAGTTAGCATTTAACTCTGTTTTTTTCCACAACACAGAATAATTGCAGATAAAGGTGGGGAGGTTGGAATTTTTTGGTGTTTGGGGGGGGAAGAGACCTTGTTAGGGTTAAAGTTGTGGATGTGGAACGTGCGCGTTCTTACGGATGGGTTTTGAATAATGCACATACAGTATACTGAAGTACACATTCACTCCATCAGGCACACAGTTTTTATTTTGTCAAAACAGACAGTTTACGCAGCTCACCAGTTTCGAAACGATAAGTTGAAACTGTATTAAAGCAACGGACGCAGGATTTGGCACGAGCAGTGTGGGACTCGAATGTGTTAATTATGACCGAACATATGTTCTGTTCCAATATCTACCACAGTGCTGATCTGAAATGATGTATAGTAGAGGATAGAGAACGAAATGTGTGGGGCGGATACAATAATGGTGTGGTGTGTGTATGTAGGAAAAGAAAGGAAGAGAAAGGAGTATTTATTAAAAACGCTTCCGGCCCGGGGGTAAATTTCCTTGACTCCAAATTTGTGGGGTGAAAACGTTGCTGTTCGCGTAGGACGCAGAAAGTGAGGGAGGCAGGGGGAATTGTCATGTGTCTCTCGGCCATTTTTTTTTGTTGGGGAAAAGTGTATCTGGAGCATTTTTGAATGCGGCCAAGCAAGCTTTAAAAAAGTCGTCTCATGAGCTGGTTGCTGGACTATACTTGCAACTTGCAAGCACGGGATAGGTATGTACTTGTCAGCTGGCCTTTATTTTTCTTTCTGTGTTCGTTCACGTTGAATTTACAAAACCGTATCCATTTTAGCAGCACAATGAATGCTGCGTGAAAGCAGGAAAGCAATTTTGTCCAGGGATGCAGCCAAGTTTGGAAATGATACCATGGCGCCAACCATGAGACGGGCGTTTCTGTCAAAACTACGCGATAAGCGATTCGATCCGGTTGGCAAGCGGACACAAATGGCCCAATTCCCGAAAGCAGATACGCAGCGCATCTGAAGACGCACGTTGTATTTTACATACCGCGAGCTCTCCAAGTTGGTGCGTAAACTCCCTGTTCTTCTCAAAACGTAAATCGTGCGTGCCGTGAACAAACATGCTGTTCGGGTACTACATGCAGTTGAGGGCAGTTGGTCGGAAGTTGTCATCATCGCTTTTAGATGCGCGCAATTGCATTCGGGAACTCGGTTTCTAGCTGCGCTGGCACTGACTGGGGATTGCTCGCTGGCAAGTAGGTACGGAACTGGGAGGCTTTCATAAATGGGCGGCCTTAGGCCATAACCGGAAACCGGGATCCGGAAATATTTCCGGAAAGCGCATTACCTTTACATGAAAAAAATGACTTTTTTTGGCAAAAATTTTCAGAAATCGTATCATAGAAAAATTTTTTTCGGATTTACAAGGTATCCCATCTGTCGGCCTGGATGGGCTTGGGGTATTGGCGCGTTAAAAAGTAGCAAAATGGGAGTGTTGCGCGCGCGCGAATAACGCGCAGCTGCTAGCTTGTTGTGTTTTGTGAAGTTTCCATCTCATTTGAAACTGCCTGAGGAATAATTTAGCAACTTTTCAGTTTTTAGTAGCAGACCGATTAATAATGGTAGGCACGAAAAGACAAAAAAACGCGAAAAAACGGCATTTTTTGACAAAATTTTCCATAAATTGGATCATAGAAAAATTTTTTTCGGATTTACAAGGTATCCCATCTGTCGGCCTGGATAGCCCGAAAAGTGGTGCAAATGGCTGCATAAGCCGTTTGGTCAGGCTACGTTGATACTTTTTGCTGAGTCACGAAACTGTTGAAAAGTAGACCCAGTCTGGTGACCTGAAAAATAAGTGCATAATTATAGCTAGTAAAAGTACTTGACAGTTTAATATTCATTGCTACTCAAACTGTACGGTCCTTGAAACAACGTATGCACTAGTTGAGCACAGCGGCACATGACAATACACGCGTCAGATAACATGCACCATGTTCACCAGTGCGTAATCAACGAGCACTGTCAAACCGAAGTTATTGTTTTGCTCCGCGTTTTCGCAAGTGTGCGTATTTAGTCTTTTTTCACCTGCAGATACTTTAATAATGATCTAAAATGTTACTGTGCAAAGCGTCACTGGTAACAGGCACGCAACTTTTATTTTACACTCTTTTCATTTTGGGCTTGGGGTATTGGCGCGTTAAAAAGTAGCAAAATGGGAGTGTTGCGCGCGCGCGAATAACGCGCAGCTGCTAGCTTGTTGTGTTTTGTGAAGTTTCCATCTCATTTGAAACTGCCTGAGGAATAATTTAGCAACTTTTCAGTTTTTAGTAGAAGACCGATTAATAATGGTAGGCACGAAAAGACAAAAAAACGCGAAAAAACGGCATTTTTTGACAAAATTTTCCATAAATTGGATCATAGAAAAATTTTTTTCGGATTTACAAGGTATCCCATCTGTCGGCCTGGATAGCCCGAAAAGTGGTGCAAATGGCTGCATAAGCCGTTTGGTCAGGCTACGTTGATACTTTTTGCTGAGTCACGAAACTGTTGAAAAGTAGACCCAGTCTGGTGACCTGAAAAATAAGTGCATAATTATAGCTAGTAAAAGTACTTGACAGTTTAATTTTTATTGCTACTCAAACTGTACGGTCCTTGAAACAACGTATGCACTAGTTGAGCACAGCGGCACATGACAATACACGCGTCAGATAACATGCACCATGTTCACCAGTGCGTAATCAACGAGCACTGTCAAACCGGAGTTATTGTTTTGCTCCGCGTTTTCGCAAGTGTGCGTATTTAGTCTTTTTTCACCTGCAGATACTTTAATAATGATCTAAAATGTTACTGTGCAAAGCGTCACTGGTAACAGGCACGCAACTTTTATTTTACACTCTTTTCATTTTGGGCTTGGGGTATTGGCGCGTTAAAAAGTAGCAAAATGGGAGTGTTGCGCGCGCGCGAATAACGCGCAGCTGCTTGGCTTGTTGTGTTTTGTGAAGTTTCCATCTCATTTAAAACTGCCTGAGGAATAATTTAGCAACTTTTCAGTTATTAGTAACAGACCGATTAATAATGGTAGGCACGAAAAGACAAAAAAACGCGAAAAAACGGCATTTTTTGACAAAATTTTTCATAAATTGGATCATAGAAAAAAATTTTTCGGATTTACAAGGTATCCCATCTGTCGGCCTAGATAGCCCGAAAGGTGGTGCAAATGGCTGCATAAGCCGTTTGGTCAGGCTACGTTGATACTTTTTTCATTTGGCACTTCTTTAGTGACAGTTTGGACACAAGGTTGAGAGCAATAAATTACGAATTTATCAAAAACAAAAACCAGTCAACCAAAGTGGCAACCTGATTCGAGAGGCCTATACTTGCTTATTTTGCACGGCAACTACCAATAAACTGTCTTGAAACATGCGCATGTAATATGGGCTAATGTAAAAAGTTGGTCAAATGCCAAAAAGTGCGACCAGTGCACATTTTTTGAGCCATATCAATTTAACGGTTGCTCAAGTGCAACTCAAATTTGGGATTTGGGAGGTTCAACGTATGCCTAATCTAATGAGCAAATAAAATTGGGGGGGTCAAAATTTTTTTCCGGAACGGCTTCTATGGAAAGCGGGTGACCACTACCTGCCCACGCTCTTAAAAAAACGTTTTTTTTAAAACGCCCAGATGACCAAAATATGCCACCAAAAAAATTGGAAAACGCTCATGTTGGGAAGAAAACGTGGTTAAATGAAGTAATTCTATGTGTTCTGAGGCAAAATAAACGGGTTTCAACCCTTTTCTAGCGAGTTGCTAAGATCCCATATCAGACCCGCATCATGGGACCAACTTTGGCCGGGGTCATCATTGAAAGTCAAACTCCGTATATCGACGTATCTCGACAAAGTAAAAATTGGTCGAAAATTTTTTTGAAAAAAATGGGACAAAAAATTGATTTTCCTTGATAATCAGGGTACTTTCCCTGAAAAATCAGGGAAAATCAAGGAAATTCAGGATTTAAAAAAAAACGAAAAACGACCCAGGCGTTTTTTTTTAAAAAAAAAGTCGTTTTTTTTTATAAAAAACGCCGGGGTTTTTTTTTTGCCCAACCCTGGCGGCTCTGCTTCTATTTACTTCCCCATTTTGTGTAGCATTCAGGATTGACTTAGGCTTAGTTGCGTTTGGGCTTAGGCCTATGCCCATCGTTCGTCCAGGTTCTGCTGATCTTTTCTTTCTTCTTGCTCGAACCGGTTTTAGCTCACCTCCCCGTGCGTCGTTGATCTGACTGTTGAAATTGAATCGAAAAGCAACCCGCGATGTGAACGACTTTTCTCAATTTAAAAATCAATGCAGACTTATTTGAACTCATCACGTTTAATTTCTGGCTCATCTGTACCTGGGTATCGACAATAGTCTGCATGGACTGTAAGTGGAAAATGCACCTACAGTAGATACAAAGCCAGTATAGTGGCCAGGGTTGGGCAAAAAAAACGACGGCGTTTTTTCTTAAAAAAACGACTTTTTTTTACAAAAAAACACGCCTCGGTCGTTTTTCGTTTTTTTTAAAATTCCTGAATTTCCTTGATTTTCCCTGATTTTTTTCAGGGAAAGTACCCTGATCGTCAAGGGAAAATCAATTTTTTGTCCCATTTTTTCAAAAAATTTTCGACCATTTTTACTTTTGTCGAGATACGTCGATATACGGAGTTTAACTTTCAATGATGACCCCGGCCAAAGTTGGTCCCATGATGCGGGTCTGAAATTTTGTGGGATCTTACAACTCGCTAGAAAAGGGTTGAAACTCTGTTTATTTTGCCTGGGACACAGTAGAATTACTTCATTTAACCACGTTTTCTTCCCAACATGAGCGTTTTCAATTTTTTTGGGGGCCTGTT
>JASAMV010008107.1:0-11611 GCA_030248065.1 Rhynchonema sp. JSB1_4 | reverse complement strand
ATCAAATGAAAAACCGGCACGCTTTTCCCGATGCCTGGACCCAAGTGTAGTGTAGCATGGGACCTACGGCGCGCTGGACCCTGGTGAGCACAGGAGACCGTACAACCATAACAAAAACCGGGCCGGGCGCGGTGGCTCACGCCTGTAATCCCGGCTGGGAGGCTGAGGTTGGCTCGCTGGTCAGGAGTTCGAGACCAGCCTGGCCGGGCTGGTGAAACCCAGCGTTCAAAGGCCTAAAAATGCTAAAAAAAAGTCGAAAAAACGAAAAAATGAAAATTTTTGTGATACAGTCTTGTTTTCACCGGGGTCGGTACAGCCGGAGGGAAGGGAGCAGCAGTAGGGCGACGCCGGGCCGCCGGCCCGAGCTGAGGGTCGGCCCGGCCCTGCAGTTCGGGCCGGGGAAAACCGGGCCGGGCCCCGGGGCCCGACTTGGAAAATCGGGCCGGGCCCCGTATTTTTTTCGGGCCCGACTTCTGATGAATTTGAAGCAATTTTGGTGCAAAAATTATCTTTTTTGGTTTAAAAAATACCTGATAATCATGAAATCGGTCAGAGACTTGGTTAGGGTGTCTGATAGATAGATTCGGGACCCCAAATACGTAGATGACCAAAGTCTGAGTGTTGACTAAGATGATAGATAGATGGGTGGGGGGGGGGGGGTCGCCAAAAATTAAAGGTGTATAGTATAGCTCTATTAAGTAGGTAATAATGTGTAAATATTAATGAAAAATGTGTATAGATGTAATTAATCCGCGCGTAGCGCAGTATTTTTTGCTATTTGGGGACAAAAATAACTGATTTTTAGCTATTTGGAGGCAAAAATGTCAAATTTGGGGTCGAATGTTTTGACTATAATATATTGTTCCTAGAATTTTTTGTCGCACCCACAGACCAGCCCATAAAGTGTTGACGGTAGATAGATGAAATCAAAAAGTGTTGACGCATAGATAGATGAATTCGGGGGGACCCCCCCACCCCCCCCCAAGTACTACCCTGAAGTCGGTACAAATTTGCAGAATCGCGAGAATTTTGGCAAATTTAGCCTAAAAAATCACTATTTTTTATTGAAATTCGATGCCTCCGAGCCGTTTGGGGCGGGCCACCCCGGGCTGGGCTGCGGGGAAACATTCCCCCCCCCTCGGCGCGGCCCCCCCCCGCCCGACCGTTCGGGCCGGCAAAAATCGGGCCGGGCTGGCCTGAACGTCGGGCCTGGGCGCGGGTGATCGCCTCTGGTAGGTAGGTAGGCAGAGGTCGCAATCGGGCCGGCCCGTCGGGCCGGGCCGCGGACCCGGCCCGGCCATCGGTCGGGCCGGGCGGCGGGCGCCGCATCGGAGGGTCGGGCCGGGCCGGGCCGGGGAGACCGGCCGAAGCTTCTGAAGCGACTTTTCTGAAAAATGTAGGATTTTTTGTCAAAAATACTAAAATTTCTGACGGATTTGGGCAAGTAAAGTGATCACAATTTGTCTCTTGATCTGACGACCATTTCATGAAAACAATGTACGCAAATCAACCAGCGCGGCGGCGAGGCGGGGCGGGGACCCCTAACCTACAGTACCACCAAAATGCGGGAATTCCGGCAAATTACCGGCTAGGGCGGGAACAAAATTTCGGTCGAAATTTTGAAGAAAAATGCGCTTGAAAATTTCCGGCGGGGCGATTTGCCAATTGGAACTTAAAAGTACCGATTTTATATACCATTTTGAGCCAAAAGCAACTTACTGTACGCGCCGCGGCGAGCTTACATAGGGTACCAGGATGGGTCTACCTAATCTAACCCGGGAATTTCAACCAAAAATGAAAATCGCAAAAATTATGACAAAAATTGGGTTAACGGAGCCAAAAAATCGGCGGGCTGGGCGGGGCCGGAGGGTTCGGGCCGGGCCGGCGGGGAGGTTCGGGGGTACGGGTTGGGCTGCGGGCGGGGCCGGGTCCGGGGTCCGGGCTGCGGGGCCGGCGAAACCCGGCCCGATCGCGACCTCTGGTAGGTAGGTAGATTGACGCGCCATCAGTGTAGTTCCTGGGGGGTAGGGGCCCTCCCCCCCCCTAAGGTACACCAACCGCCGCGACCAAGGTACACTAGTACACCAACCGCCGTGCTAGGTAAACCAACCGCCTCAATTTTTGCCTAAAATCAGCATTTTTAGGCCTAAAAATGGCCATTTTTAGGCCTAAAAAGGGTGAATTTTCAGGTCAATGATGTCAAAAGTCGCCAAAATATTTTTTTTATGAGAATTTTTTTCCAAAAAGGGGAAAATTTGGGTTAGCTTTTCTACCTCAAAAAAGTGGGTTTTTCCTTTATTTGGGCCTCTTTTCCCCCCCCCCCCCCCCCCCCAGGGAGGTACACCAAACTGCTGCACGGAGGGTAGGTACATCAGCCGCCACACCGCGCCACGCAGTACCCAATAGATTGTGTTGGTACAGTTGTGTAGTAGGCAGCGAGACCATCTTGGTCAGGGCGACGATAGATGGGACCGAATGTGTTGACGATAGATAGATGACCCAAGTCTGTGCGACTACGGTTGACGATAGATAGATGGTGGGGGGGGGGGGGGTCGCCAAAAATCAAGGTATAGTATAGTGTACTAAGTAGGTACAATGCTAAATATTAATGCAAAAGTATGTACTAAATCTGCGTAGCGCGCGCCTCTCCCTATTTGGACAAATATGATTGAGCTATTTTGATAAATACCCATTGAAATTGTTTTTGACGAAAAATTTTGGCGATAGATAGATTTGCCCATGATAGATATGAACGAAAAAGTGTTGACGATAGATAGACCCCCCCCCCCCCCACTACCTGGTAAGGTATAATTTTGGTTATGAATTTAAATCGGTATTTTTCACTCCATGTAGGCGAAAAATCGTGCGTGACGCGCGACGCTTAGAGTACATCTCATCATCTACAGTAAATAGATTTTGGACGAAAAAATCGGCGGTTGGGTACTACAGTAGGTAGATTGATGGGAAATTGGTGGTGCAGTAGGTTGATCGCGGAAAGCAAGGGCCTGGGTATGAACTACTGTTCTTTTCAAAACGACGATGCAAAGATCAAGAACTAGGAAATGTTATTGTGCGGAAGCGCAAAAATTTGAAAATCTTGGTTCAAAGGTAATTTTAACTTTTAATTTAGGCATGACCCCCAAAATTGCCGCCGATTACGTCAAATGCGCCGCGCCGGCCGGGCCAGCCCGTTTCTGATCTCTCGTTCGCAACCGCATTCCGCTCCGCGTTCGTTCGTGCGCGTCTACTTGATCTCCCGGTTTTTAGACCTACTGTAGTCGCTCGCTGCCGCGCGCCCGCCTCGCCTTACTGTCACGGGTTCCATGATCCAAAATCGCACAAACAAAAACAACAATGCCGCCGCCCAGATCCGACGCCGGGACTAAACAAACCGGCTGGTGTCTTCGGATGGGTCGATAAACACCGACGCAGCTATAAATTGCAGGAGTAGCCACTCAGTTGCAAACAACTTGTTCGGTTTATGAGCAGCGCGGCGGCGGGAGCTGGCGGGCGGCGGGGTTGGGTCTGTTTTGTCCTTTTGGAAACCTAAGACTTTCGGCGGATGGGGCAGCGTTGAGGGCACCTCGGAGGGGCAGGTGAGCCGTACCGCGTCGGGAGAGGGATACTACTGTAGTACCAAGGCAAGCTAGTTCCTGGTCCGGGGTACACTATCTCCCCCTCCGCCAAAAAAACGGAGGGTCCGCTATCTCCCCCTCCGGACCAGGAACTACACTGCTCCTAGGTACATAACCCCCCCCAGGCCATCGGCTTTGGTACTACAGTAGGTATCCCCCCTCTCCGAGCGCGGTACAGTAGGTATCCCCCCCTCCAGAGTACCTCCAACACTGCCCCCATCCCCACCAAAAGTCTTAGGGTTTCCCAAAAGGACAAAACAACCCCAACCCCACCACCACCGCCCGCCAGCTCCCCAGCCACAGCACTGTCATAAACCAACGAGTTGCTGCAACTGAGTGGCTTGCTCCAAGTGAAAGTCCAATTTCGACAGCTGGTTCGGTCGGTGTCCACCCACAATCCCGAAGACGCAGCCGGTTTGCTTCGTCCAGCGTCGGATGTGGGCGGCGGCATTGTTGTTTTTGTTTGTGCGATTTTGGATCATGGAACCCAGAACCAGTGACAGTAAGGCAAGGCAGCACAGCACGGCAGCGAGCAATTAAAATATACAGTAGGTCTAAAAAACGGGAGATAGAATAAATTCACACAAACGAACGCGGAATTCACACAAACGGAATCGGTTGCGAACAGAGATCGGAAACGGGCTGGCCCGGCCCGGCCGGGCCCGGTACCGGGGCCGGGCCGCGATTTTGGAGTTGATCGACCGGGCCGGGCCGGGCCGGAGATTTGGGGGTATGCCTAAATTTGAACGAAATTACCATTTTTTGAACCAAAATTTTCAAAATTTTTGCGCTTCGCGCAATAACATTTCCTAGTTCTTGATCTTTCAGTCATCGTTTTGAAGAAAGAAGCAGTAGCTACCCATACCCAGGCCTTTGCTTTGCAGCAATCAACCTACTCCTACTGCACCACCAAAAAAGCCTGCCTGCAATCAACCTACCTACTGTAGTACCGACCGGCCGAGCTGGGGGGAGTCGTCCGGGAACAAAATTTTATGTCTACATATTGATGATGAGAATGTACTCTTAAGCGCTAATTTCGCGCGTCACGCGCGATTTTTCGCCTACATGGAGTGAAAAATACCGATTTTAAACCATTTTGAGCCAAAAATTATACCATCCCATACCTACTACCAGTGTAGTACTTGGGGGGGGGGTGGGGGTCCCCCCCAAATTCATCTATCTATCGTCAACACTTTTTGATTTCATCTATCTATCGTCAACACTTATGGGCAAATCTATCTATCGTCAACAAATTCTGGGAACAATCTATCTATCGTCAACACATTTCGACCCCAAAATGGGTATTTTTGCCTCAAAATGGCTCAAAATCGGTATTTTTTGTCCCAAATAGGGAAAAAATCGCGCGCTACGCGCGGATTTAGTACATCTAAGTACTTTTGCATTAATATTTACACATTATTACCTACTTAGTACACTATACTATACCTTGATTTTTGGCGACCCCCCCCCCACCATCTATCTATCGTCAACAAGTTTGGGTCGACCCCCCCCCCAGATTTCGGACTTGGGTCATCTATCTATCGTCAACACATTTCGGGTCCCAATCTATCTATCGTCAACACCCTGACCAAGTACTACACTGCCTACTACACAACTGTACCAACCGGGGCGGCTACTTATACGTACTGCATCAGGATGGCGCGCAGTGTAGTTCCTGGTCCGGGGCGGCGGTTAGTGTACCTACGCCTTTGTTCCGTGCGGGGGTGTGTGTCCGTCCCTGGGGGGGGGGGGGGGGGGGGGGGGGGGGAAGACCCAAATCCAGGAAAAAGTCACTTTTTGAGGTAGAAAATTTGACCGATTTTTACCCCTTTTTGGAAAAAATTCTCCATAAAAAGGGTATTTTGGCGACTTTTGACATCATTGACCTGAAAATCACCCTTTTTAGGCCTAAAAATGGCCATTTTAGGCCTAAAAATGCCGATTTTAGGCAAAAATTGAGGCGGTTAGTGTACCTGGCGCGGCGGTTAGTGTACTAGTGTACCTTGGTCGCGGCGGTTAGTGTACCTTAGGGGGGGGGGGGGGGGGCGCCCCCCCCCCCCCCGCCCCCCAGGAACTACACTGATGGCGCGTCAATCTACCTACCTACCAGAGGTCGCAATCGGGCCGGGTTTGGCCGGCCCGGCCCGGCCCGAGCCCCCAAATCTCCGGCCCGGCCCGGCCCGGCCCGACCCGTACCCCCAAACCTCCGGCCCGGCCCGGCCCGAACCCCCAAATCTCCGGCCCGGCCCGGCCCGGCCCGATTTTTTGGCTCAGATTTTAACCCAATTTTTGTCATAATTTTTGCGATTTTTTTAACCTATTTTTTGGTTGAAAACAACGGTGTTGCAGGGGTTGGGGGTCCCCCCTAGGTACAGTAGGTAGGTAGGTTGACGCTCCATCCTGGTACACTATGTAGGTCGCCGCCCGGCGGCTAGTACAGTAAGTTGCGATTTTTGGCTCAAAATGGTATATAAAATCGGTACTTTTCACTCCAAATTGGCGATAAATCGCCGCGCTACGCGCGAAATTAGGGTTTTAGAGCACATTTTCTTCAAAATTTCGACCGAAAAAATTTTGTTCCCCCTTAGCCCGGCCGGTACAGTAGGTAGGTTGCCGTCCCACATTTTTGGTGGTACTGTAGGTTCAGGTTGCCGCCCCGCCTGGGTAGCCACACCACTGGTTGAAAATACATACATTGTTTTTCATGAAATGGTCGTCAGATAGAGACAATACTGATCACTTACTTGCCGAATCCGTCAGAAATTTTAGTATTTTTGACAAAAAAATCCCTACATTTTCAGGAAAATAAGTCACTTCAGAAGCTTCGGGCCGGGGTGCCCGGCCCGGCCCGGCCCGACCCTCCAAATCTCCGGCCCGGCCCGGCCCGGCCCGAGCCAAAAGCCCAAAATCGCGGCCCGGCCCGGCCCGGCCCGGCCCGAGGGCGGGCCGGCCCGATTGCGACCTCTGCTACCTACCTACCTACCAGAGGCGGGAATCGGGCCGGCCCGGCCCGGCCCGGCCCGACGTTCGGGCCGGGCCGGGCCGAGGCTTCCGGCCCGAACGGGCGGGCCGGGCCGGGCCGGGCCGACTTTTCGGAATGTCGGGCCGGGCCGGGCCGGGGTGGCCGGCCCGAAAAGGCCCGACATCATCGAATTTCAATAAAAAATCGTGATTTTTTAGGCTAAATTTGCCAAAATTTCTCGCGAGTCTGCAAATTTGTACCGACTTCAGGGTAGTACTTGGGGGGGGGGGGGGTGGGGGGGGGGGGTCCCCCCCCCCAAATTCATCTATCTATCGTCAACACTTTTTGATTTCATCTATCTATCGTCAACACTTATGGGCAAATCTATCTATCGTCAACAAATTCTGGGAACAATCTATCTATCGTCAACACATTTCGACCCCAAAATGGGCATTTTTGCCTCAAAATGGCTCAAAATCGGTATTTTTTGTCCCAAATAGGCAAAAAATTGCGCGCTACGCGCGGATTTAGTACATCTATACACATTTTCATTAATATTTACACATTATTACCTACTTAATGCACTATACTATACCTTGATTTTTGGCGACCCCCCCCCCACCATCTATCTATCGTCAACAAGTTTGGGTCGACCCCCCCCCCGATTTCGGACTTTGGTCATCTATCTATCGTCAACACATTTGGGGTCCCAATCTATCTATCGTCAACACCCTGGCCAAGTACTACACTGACCGACTTCCATGATTATCAGGTATTTTTAAACCAAAAAGCAGTAATTTTTGCACCAAAAATTGCTTCAAAATATCATCAGAAAATGTCGGGCCGAAAAAATCGGGCCGGGCAGGGCCGAGCCGACTTTTTTCCAAGTCGGGCCGGGCCGGGCCGGACTTCCCGGCCCGAACTGTCAGGCCGGGCCGGGCCGGGCCGACCCCCGGACCTCGTCGGGCCGGGCCGGGCCGAGGTAACCCGGCCCGATTCCCACCTCTGCTACCTACCCTTCCCTCCAGCTGTACCAACCAGTGAAAACAAGTATTCTGCAGAAAATTTTCGAATTTTTTTCAGCTTTTTGGACTTTTTTAGTTTTCAGCCCTTGAAAATTGGCTGACCGGGCCGGGCCGGGCCGGGCCGACCTCAAGCCAAAACGGGCCGGGCCGGGCCGACCTGCAGCCCTCCACCGGGCCGGGCCGGGCCGGGCCGGACTTTTCGCCGACCGGGCCGGGCCGGGCCGACTTTACCCGGCCCGTTTCCGATCTCTGGTTGCGAAGCATTACGGTCCGGTGTGCTCACCAGGGTCCAGCGCGCATTAGGGTCCCATGCTACACTACACTTGGGTCCAGGCATTTTGGGAAAAGCTAGTCCCGTTTCAAAATTGACTTCCCTTTTTCTCAGGCTTAGGCTTGGGCTTAGGGCCACCGCCATTAGGGTCCATAGCATTAGGGTCCACCTGACAAAGTGTAGCATTAGGGTCCACTGACCATTAGGGTCCATAGCATTAGGGTCCACCTGACAAAGTGTAGCAGTACGGTCCACTGATCATTAGGGTCCATAGCATTAGGGTCCACCTGACAAAAGTGAGCAGTAGGGTCCACTGATCATTGGGGTCCGTAGCATTAGGGTCCACCTGACAAAGGTGTAGCAGTAGGGTCCACTGACCACTAGGGTGCAGAGCATTACGGTCCATCGCGTTGAAAGTGCGTCCGGCGTGGGATCGGTGATTGAAAATGCGCTGCAGTGCTGTCTATTTGCGACCTTGATTGCGGTGAGCTGCATTTTCTACAGACGAACTCGGTACTCCAAAATGTGTGTAAATGTAAATGGAAACTTATGGTCCAGACACGTTACGTTATGTAAACGAAACGTTATTTTCCTTTCGCTCCGCGTTTCATTGCTAGTGTATGCTGTTACTGGACGATCTCAAATGCACCTGTTATATTGTTGTTTATGGTCGATTGAATCTGCGCGCATAATAAAGCTAAATTTCACGAACTGTAGTTCGCTTTCCTGTTTTCTTGTGCACTTCAACATTGTTCCTCGTGTTTTGTTGTTCACTCCACATCACGCTGTTTATTGCGCCAATGCCAACATAAGTTTCCATTTACACACATTTTCGAGTATTGGTCGCACAATGACCATATAGGAATTCATCAAATCAATCCTGATTTTCACGTTCAGTCACTCTTAACCACTGTGCCATTTGTGATTCTCACAAAACATTTTCAGCTGAGAATAATCTAGCAGAGCACCCACGTTGTTGCGGGCCTGAAACATTTTGTGGACTGCATGGTTTGTGTGTGATCGCGCAACGCAACGTCATTGCCCCGTTACTTTCCTGCTTCACGATTCAGGAAAAAAATTTGACCAATTCTTATAAAGTCATTGTGCAACCAATACCGAGTTCGTCTGAAGAAAATGCAGCCAATCAAATTCGCAACTGACAGCACTGCAGGGTCCAGCGCTCATTAGCTTTGTTTCAGGATTAGGCTTAGGCTTAGGCTGCACACTCCCCTTTCAAAACACTCAGTGTAGGCCCAAGCCTAAGCCTAACCAGAAGTGGAAGCCTAAGCCTATGCCTAGGCCCAGCTAAAAAGTGGACCTAAGTGAGCGCTGGACCCTAATGATACACAACCGACCCAACTGCTACACTTTTATCAGGTGGACCCTAATGCTATGGACCGTACTGGGGCGTGGGGGATTATGCTATGAACCTTAACGATGGGTGGCCCCTAATGCTATGGACCCTAACGCCACTGGACCCTAGGTAGCATGGGACCCTAATGCGCGCTGGACCCTAATGACCACCGGACCGTAATGATAACCGATGAATCGAGCCAAAAATTGAAAGAAAGAGAAATCCAAATCCACTTAATCCAGAGGGTATGCCATCCAGAGTTGGATTCCGTTCATATGTGGATCAGAGATTTAGGATCGGGCCGGGTAACGTCGGCCCGGCCCGGCCCGACTGACCAAAACTCCGGCCCGGCCCGATTTAAAAGTCCAAAATCACGGACCGAGCCATACAAGTGGTGTAGCTACCCAGGAGGGGCGGCAAGTACCACCCAAAATGCGGGGCGGCAACCTACCTACTGTACCAGCCGAGCTAGGGGGGGGTCATCTGGAAACCGAAATTTTTTGTCTAAATACTGAAGAAAATGTGGCCTAAAACACTAATTTAGCGCGCAGCGCTCGATTTTTCGCCTATTTGCAGACAAATATGCTAATTTTATGCAATTTTAAGCAAAAAATGAATGTTTTGGGTGAAAAGTTAGGTGGGGCGGCAACCTGCCTACTGTACCAGGGGAGGGGCGGCAACCTACCTGCTGTACCAGGTGAGGGGCGGCAACCTACCTACTGTACCTAGCAGTGCTGTGGCTACTTTTGCGGGGCGGGTAGGGTACATAGGAGGAAAAAATCTGGGCGGGTAGGGGGGTAGTGTACCTGGGATCTTGGGGGGGGGGGGAAATCCGGTTTGGGGGGGGGGGGGGGGGGGGAAGATTTTTCGGGGCGGGTAGGGTACAACACAAGTTTTTTCGCGTGCCTGTTTTTATGTACTAAAAAGTACATATATCGCGCGCAGCGCGAAATTTTTTGGCACTTTTTAGGGTTTTCGGTCGAAATTTGGGCATTTTTGACCGAAAAATGGGCATTTTGGGGGTAAAAATCGGGGCGGGTAGGGTACCAGGGCGGGGCGGGTAGGGGGGTAGGGTCCCCGAGCGGGGCGGGTAGGGGGGTAGCGTACCAGGCCGGGGCGGGTAGGGTACCATTGGGGGGGGGGGACCCCCCCCCCACCCCCCCCCAGCCACAGCACTGGTACCTAGGGGGGGGACCCCCACCCCCCCACCAGTGTGGTGGCAGGCCAATCGACCCAAGAATACCCTAGGGGGGGAAGGATCTATCAGCAATATGAAATGAACCAAGTAGAGGAACAAAAGACGATCGCTCTGGTCTCAATTATGGCACAATTTTCCTGTGGCACGCAGGTGAAACAACTGTTCACGTTCATCGAGCAATACCAAGCGCAAACACTCGAGATCGAGCCGATGCTCAAACCGTTCATTCCCGACTTCATACCAGCCGTGGGGGATATCGATGCGTTCATCAAGATACCCCGACCCGATGGCGCCGATGATCAACTGGGTTAGATTATTGGACCATTTTTTAAAAACATTTGACGGGCAAAGTGGTGAAATTGTCCCGTCGCCATGCCAGATGATATGCCGCCCTGCTGTGCAAAGGTCAACGTGCCGCCAATGGGCATGATAACACGGAGGTGGCAGCGTTCGGAAGCACTAAAGATTTCCCAGCTCCGACGTTTGGGGTGATCGTCACGTACCTTTTTGCAGACATCAGTTTTGACGGACGCAAAGGTTATCTGTGACCTGTGTCCAGGAACACCCATCAACCTGGTCAAGCTGGTGTCATCATCAGTGTAATACACGTGTTCCTACCACAAACGGTTCGGTGATGTTCACCCATAAACTATGCACAGGCCTGACCGTTTTGGACGAGCCGTGCGCCAAGCAGACCGACCCGACCGTTCTCGACCTTCGACTTCGCGCCGTGACCAAAAGCGAGGCGGCCACAAAAGAACCAGTTGTCAAACAACTACAAAGGGGCGATAAGAATGTCAAAGAGATTGAGCAATGGATTACGAACATCAATGACCTGCACAAATCGAAACCGGCCACTTCGGTGCACTACTCGAAACCGATGCCTGATATTGACACCCTGATGCAGGTAAAATCTCGAAAATTAAAACTTATAAAGTCAGTTTTTCCAATGTCTCCATTACAGAAGAGGGCACAACCCATGGAAAAGGAGAGACACTCGTGGCTCTCTCCTTGTTATCCATGCCGCTGCTTTGCCACCCAGGATAATTTCATTGCCCATGATGTCCGACGCAACACGGCACACTAGCTGCACCAATAATACACCCCCCGCTTTCATCAAACGTGTACATCAAGCAATACGTAACTGAACCAAAGACAATGACATA
>JASAMV010008105.1:0-47640 GCA_030248065.1 Rhynchonema sp. JSB1_4 | reverse complement strand
ATTACATACAATATATGCTCTATGTATCCCAATCCAGGGATTGGGTGGGTCAGCGAGTGGGATAGACTAGGCCCCAAGCCTCCAGCGAATGTGATTTGCACAGCAATGCTGTTTCTATTAACGACCATGCACCCATACGTTCGTCACTATGCACCAGGTGGTCGCACGCCGCATCAAACATAACTGCTTGTGCAAGGGACAAAATCGTCAGATCAAGCTGTAATAAGTCGCTATTCATGGGGTATGACAAACGTTTACATAAAAGGTTTCAAGGGGTGTTGAATTCAATGACCCACCTTGACGTTGGTGGACAACGCAAACACAGTCTTTGCATCCGTGAGCACTGAGCGCACAATCGCAGCAACGCTCAACCCAATGGCCCACGAGGTGTAGCCCTTCAGTTTGATCACTTCGTACGCGCTGGGGGATAAGGCGAAAAGGATTAAAATCGGTGCGAATATTATTTTAGAGTCAGGTCAGTTAGGTGATATCAAACTCTGTGATTGGTCTCAAGCTGAAATCCCCTATGTATTATACCTACTGCATTGCACACACAGACAAAACCCCTTCATACATCCGGTTTCAATACCCACTGGTCAAATCGGTCTTAACTACTGAACCAATGCAATCACCGGGTCACCATTACTGAAACTGCGAACTCTAATGGATAATTTAGAATGAACTGAATGAGCACAAATCGAACAGAAGTTGCAGAAAGGCGTCAATAAAAGCGTAATGTCAACTAGCAGCGTTGTGACATCGGCATGATGTTCTGTTAGCAGCAGGTCTGTCGTTTGCTTGATTGCAGCACGTTTGGCTTCGTACCTGTCCACCACCGTCCGGTGAATTCGTTCCCCTTCACCATCAGATTTGACCATTTCCGAATCCAAAGCAGGCAGTGGGACACCACCGATGTGCACGCTGCTCCACACGGGCACTGTAAATGTTCAGGCCATTCTCAACTTAGTCATGGCACAAAAGATTTGGGTGAATGCCGATTTGCTTGGTCATTTGGTCTCACGTTACACGAAAGCGGCGTCAACTTAACTTTGATGATCGGATTGGACCGGGACGAATGACAAACAAATTAAACGCTGGTCGAAAGAGGTGACATCAGCAAATCAGTAAATCTCGTTTATTCCAAAAGACGTGACATCATAAGGTCACGCGACCAAGCAGGTCCGACCCAATCACGAACGTCGATCAGATATCGGGCACAAAGCGCAAAACCAACCTTGTGAACGGCACAATTCATAATTTCAGGGAGAAAAGAAAACAACCGCACCACTCGAGTCCCCGTGTTCGCCAATAATCCATCCGTGACACGAACTGGTGGCGATGTTGAAATGTTGACTGATCAGGAACCGAAACCGACCGGTATCCAAATTGGTTCCGGTGCCAAACACGTGTTGCGCTGGCAAGCCGGACAATTTCCATGCGACGTACGTCAGCACGTCAACTGAACAGTGTTTGACTTTTGATTGAAGATTCTGCGTCTGGTGCCAAAAAAGTTTAACTAGGTGACTCATGCAAACATTTATGGTGTGGCCCTTCTGTAACACATGTTTTTGAACGGTGAGTTTTTGTTCCTGGTCCGCCGATACCCTGCTGTACAACCATTCTATGCCGCAAATATTCTGCATCGTGACTGAAATGACCGACCCTCCCGGTCATGTCACTCTTAAAAAAGAGCAGACTGTGTCAAACGAAATTTTCCGAAGCCCAACCCGGGTTCGACACAATCATGAGCATGGTGTTTGGACTGTGTTTGACCAATTGTGGCACGATGCCTTTAAAAATGTCGGCATTGCGTTGCACCAGTGACAGTCGCGACTCTCCCTCACGCTGTCGAGCCCCGGCCGTTATGATACAGATTTTGCTGTCCTTGGTCACCGCGTAATCTGAAAACACGTTGTTGGAGCGTACTACTGCCATCAGGGTCAGGCGGTCCGACCCAAGTATGTAATTTGTGGCCTATTCGTTTTGTTAAGATTGTAACTTTGACGAGCCCAAATGTGTTTTGTCAGAAATGTGCGAACAATTTTAAGCTGGTCGAATCCTACAACTAACGAAAAGTCACTGAATCTGTCACAAAAATGACGTTACGTGTATATTATGTTCCGACCGGGTCCAGCCCAACAAAGTCCGAGCCTAATTTTAACGAAAACTACAGCGGCCCGTCCTAACGTAAGTAATCGCTAAGTTCAAAATAGACAACTTTATCCAACCAGTGTCGGCTTTGATAACGATATCCTTGGCAAACGCCATCCCGTGCTGCATGTCGAGCATTTCGCCCCGCAGTTTGTTTGCACAAACATCGACTAGCGCTATCTCGCTCGCAAGACTCTGAAACATTACCAAACTTGTGGTCAGTCTTGTAATGGTCTTTTTGTATTCTGGCTATTTTGAGATTTGCCGGCGCCACTTGTTAGTTTCCACCTTCATAAAAGTTGTTCCAGACAGGCGGTGAAGTAGGCGCGCTTCCAAATGATATAGGCGCATCCAGCAAATCTCGGTTGTGCAATTGTAGTGTCAATGTCAACCTATATACCTTGGCCATAATGGCATAGGCACACGCCATTCCGACTTGACCAACCCCGACGACGGTGATCTTGGATGCGCTTGGTTTGTGTGACGTGTCGAACACATCGTGGATGAAACCTGTGCGAATTCAGGCAACAAATTGAAAGGATGAAACATTTGAGTTCGTATTTTCAAATGATTTGGACGCACATCGAGACTCATTGCGAGTGATCAGTACCGAGTCCCGTCGCGGTTCGTTGAGTGTTGACATTTTGTTGATTGGCTGATTCGGATTTGTGTCACCCGAGATTGAAAGGATTTTGAAACACACGATTTATCTGAAACGCCGAAATACGCATCGCAGTCAGGGGATACTGCATTGAGATCTGGTTCATGGCGATGCAATTTGATGTGAACCTGATGCAATCCCACTGAAGATAAGATTGCGAAAACCGTGGCAAGCAGAGTCAGCGACATATACATACATAGCTTGGAACGACAAACTCATGAAAGCATGACATCACGGACGTGTGATGCGTTTTTTGTCCCAATGGAAATTACGCAAGATGTACAACGCACAATAACTGCAATCTAAGTAAAAATCTCCAGCCAGTGATTTGTCCCAAAATGCCAAGCATTAGGCGGTAAGCTCCCAGCTGAAATTCAGACTCTGCGAAGTCAAGTCTTGTGAACGGCTGCCACTCATTGCGTCGACTGTGTTCCAGGACTGAATGGCACGGATCGAGTATTATAAAAGCTGATGCAATGTTCGTGTCTGGCAAGGTGTCCCAGTGTTTTCAGCACACCAGCCATGTTTCATCGAAAACACCAAAGACTTTGCCATTTGCACCCATTCACTGTGCGCCACCGTTTCTCTTGGCTCCACATGTACGTATACGTGACGGGAGTAAATGTCACCCAATGTGGACGGATATGGCTGAGACTATTCAGACGTTTTTTCCTGAGAAAATTTATATGAGTAGGACCTACAGATGTGGTGCAAGGAGAATGGTTTTCAGATGTGTTTGGACTGCTACATACGGTAAGCCACTTGTGTATAAGCGACCGGTACCGAAACAACACTCAGACGTGTATGTTCTATACGTTCAAAACTCACAAAAGCATTTTGAAATAGTATAGCTTATGCTAATGTTGAAACGCAACGACGTCAACCCCGATGAGCTTGCCCTATTTCGACGTTTACGGTCCAAACGCTAAAACCGTGATTCTGCTGCTACAGGTTTTGTTTTATTCTTTAGAATGTTCTTGCGATAACGAGTCACAGCGAGAGAGAAATTTTAAAATAACCAAAAGCAGTTGAAAAATTGACTGTGCCAGTGATACTCAAGCTCGAAAACGATCATCTATAGTATCTATAATAAAAAGCACAACACGAGAACAGACGGACTATTTGTAGGAAACCATATCCTTGACAAAATACATATAAACCATAATCTACAAAAATAAATATGCAAAACAAAGTTCATACCAGCAAAGCCTTGAGATTGGAAGATCTCACAAGAACAGGCGGATAATGCAATCAACTCGTATGCCATGCCAAGTGTAAGTTAGAGTCAAGATCCCAAGTTATGCCTGTACTCCACATCGCAAACGCAATCCACGCGACTACAAGGCCAACGACATCAGTACCTATGATGCAATTGTGCTGCGGATTGTTGCAATCGTTTTGTTTCATCATCGGTCAACGGCATTTCAATGATTCGACTCAGTCCGTGTTCACCACAAATGCTCGGCAACGACAGAAACACATCGTGGTCGATGCCGTGTAGACCCTGAGAAGGAAAGGGAATGCCACAGTCGAACAAATCTGTAGGTTTCTGGTCAGACTCAGCAGGGTTACCGGTCACCAGGTTCAACCTGCTTCTGCAGACGTGCGATGCGAATAAACGAGATGGGACACGTGACCACCATCACTGTTTGTGCAAGGGCAAGTCAGATCAAGCTGAGACAGAGCTATTAGGTGTGGCAAAAGTGCCGAAAACGCTTGTAGGCAATGACCCACCTTGACGTTGGTTGACAACGCGAACACGGCCTTTGCATCCGTGAGCACTGAGCGCACAATCGCAGCAACGCTCAACCCAATGGCCCATGAGGTGTAGCCCTTCAATTTGATCACTTCGTACGCGCTGGGGAATAAGGACAAAAGGATAAATATCGGAGCGAATATTATTTTAGGGCCAGGTCAGTTAGATGATATGAATCTGGCAAACTTGGTGATTGGTAGGGAGTTGCTCAACGAATAAAAGTTGTCAGCGGTCGGATCAACATCACTGAACTAAACCGAAGAAACCGATTACTGTTCAATTTCCCTAAATGTCAATTCCCGACGATTCGATCCGAATAGTGAACAAATTGACTATAAATATCACAAAATTCACAGAAAAAAGGAGTGTCAACTATAGTATAGCATTTAGCATTGAGACATCAACATGATGTGTTTGATCTCAACCCGTACCTGTCCACCACCGTCCGATGAATTCGTTCCCCTTCACCACCAGATTTGACCATCTCCGAGTCCATAGCCGGCAGTGGGACACCACCGATGTGCACGCTGCTCCACACGGGCACTGAACACGTTCAGGCTTCCGAATGAATTCATTGTAACAGCAATTCTGCCAAAAGTGCTTGGCACATATCAAGCAGCTGGTCGGATCTCCATCGGTCATGGCTCAATCCTTTGCTTTGTATCACAACCATCAATAAATCTCGAAATATCCGCACACCCACAATCCAAAAAAGCACCTGATCAATACAGACCCAATCCGATCGCATCAGGCTTGATTACCAGAACAGGCGCGTCCGAACTTGAAAGAACCCAGCAAAAGCCTAAAGGCCTAACTATACTTCGTTCTCTCAGAGAACAAGGAACAAATTCTCGCGCGCTGATTGGCTGTTGAACATACGTGGACCAATCAGCGCGCGAGAACTTGTTCTTTGTTCTCTGAGAGAACGAAGTATAGTTAGGCCTTAAGAACTCGGTGGTGAACATGGGCGTTGTGGTGCTTCAAAGGTGAAAAAGCGAACGCACCACTCGAGTCCCCGTGTTCGCCAATAATCCATCCGTGACACGAACTGGTGGCGATGTTGAAATGTTGACTGATCAAGAACCGGAAGCGACCGGTATCCAAATTGGTTCCGGTACCAAACACGTGTTGCGCTGGCAAACCGGACAATTTCCATGCGACGTACGTCAGCACGTCAACTGAACAGTGTTTCAGTTTAATATACAATTTGTGGGTCGGGTGTGATACCCGAGATTTAGGAAAAGGAATACAGTCTACCCTCTGTGACTATAGTGTGACCAGTTTAAGAGGATACAATGTTTAAGCGATGTTTTAGTTCCTGACAGTCGGTACCCTCTTGATTTCCATTTTCATTGTGTGTTCTACATAATGGCCAAAAATTACGGTGTTTCCCGATCCCGATCACGCCATTTAAATAAGGGCCGAAGCCCAACCCGGGTTCGACACAATCATGAGCATGGTGTTTGGGCTGTATTTGACCAATTCTGGCACGATGTCTCTGAAGATGTCGGTATTGCGTTGCACCAGTGACAGTCGCGACTCTCCCTCACGCTGTCGAGCCCCGGCCGTTATGATACAGATTTTGCTGTCCTTGGTCACCGCGTAATCTGCATACGTGTGTACATTTGGGTTTGCACGTTTCCCGTAGAAGTCTTGGAAAAAAACAGACATAACGGGCGCCGGGCTGTCTCAACCTTGGTGAGCGGGATCAGATCTGACTTAGTCCCGTGAAATTCTTGCGTTACAGTTTACGAGACTTACTGGTGCCAATAAAAGCTGTCCCCAGAAGTGTGTACACAGTATCCCTCCAGCGAGGATAAGGTTCAATCACATGCGATCACTAAGTTTGATGTCGGCCATTTTAACGCAACCAGTGTCGGCTTTGATAACAATATCCTTGGCAAACGCCATGCCGTGCTGCATATCAAGCATTTCTCCACGCAGTTTGCTCGCAGAAACATCAACCAGCGCTATTTCACTCGCAAGACTCTGAAACATTACCAAACTTTGTGATAGGTTCGGTTCGGTCTTTCCTTGGTCAAGTGACTTTTTGTATTTATTCATGCCTTGAGATTGACCAGCAGATCACGAATTGACTACGCAATTGACTTCCCAACTGACCTTGGCCATAATGGCATAGGCACACGCCATTCCGACTTGACCAACCCCGACGACGGTGATCTTGGATGCGCTTGGTTTGTGTGACGTGTCGAACACATCGTGGATGAAACCTGTGCGAATTCAGGCAACAAATTGAAAGGATGAAACACTTGAGTTCGTATTTTCAAATGATTTGGACGCACATCGAGACTCCTTGCGAATCACCAGCACCGAGTCCCGTTGCGGTTCGTTGACTACGGCTGACATTTAGTTCATTCGCCGATTCGGACAGATCAGGTAGCACTGTACCGGTCCCGGATGATGCTAGCTGAAGCAATACCACTGAGGCTAAAGGAAGTAAAGCCAGTTTAGCCAGTTCTACAGGGTGTGCGTGAAATAGGGTGTGTGACTTGGGCCAGTAGGTGGGGTGACCAACAGCAGACACATGGTCCTTGCACGTGGATGCATGGGGCGAATCCCGGCACAAGCGCGATGCACGCTCTTGTGGAATTGAATGGCAGGTCGCCAATTCTCAATTTTCACGAATTTAGCAGAATATTTACAGCAGGTTTTTTAAAAAAAATTTTCGCCAGCCCTAGCATGGGAAATTTTTTAACAACCCAATCATGCGGGAAAACATGTTTCCACAAGGTTTCGCAACGGTAAGTTTATAAAAAACATTTTCTTACCAACCCTACCATGGAAGTTTTTTCATCAAACTTACCATGTGGAGAAACATGTTTCCACAAGGCCTCCCAACGGCTAACTTTTAAAAAACTTCTTCACCAACCCTAACATGTGGGGAAATGTGTATCCACAAGGTTTCCCAAAGGTTTATTCAATTTTTTGCCAACCCTATATAACGGTCACCCGATTTCTGAGAGTGATTTGCGCCAGTGCGTGATAACACTGCGTGACATTTACGCACACCGTGTACCACTGAGCGGTCACCCGAAAACTCAGATGACAAGCGGCTCGTGCGTAAATTAACCACAGGATTGGCTGAAACTGGCTTTACTTCCTATAGCCCCACGGAAGATACAGTTGCGAAACGCTGGCAAGCAGCACAGTCAGCGACAAATGGGTTGGATTGCAGCTGCAAACTCATTGAACCATGACATCATAAGACTTATAACATAATTTTTATAAGCGTCTTTTTGGTATGAATGGAAATGAAGAGACTGATGCACAGAATGTATTGAGTTGACTTGTGACCGTGTTTATTACAGTTATGTTGTTACAGTTTCAACCGTTCAGCTATTGACATGTTAACGTTGGTTTATCTATGCTAGATTATTTTCAGCTGAAAATGTTTTGTGAGAATCACAAATAGCCGCAGTAGTTAAGAGTGACTGAACGTGAAAATCAGCTGGGTATTGGATTTCTGATGAATGTTCTTATATGGTCATTGTTGCGCGAGGCCCCGCAAGTACATGTTTTGTGTGCGATCACGGAACGCGTAACGTCACTGTCGCCGCAATTAGTACGATTCAGGAAAAGAGGGAGAATTGGTGGAAAAAGGGTCCAATTCGAGTGGTTTCTTGTACAAGGCGGGTTTCGTTCTTGGTTGCTGCTGGCGTTTTGTTCATTGTGCGACCAATACCATTCATGAGACGGTCACCAGAAAACTCAGATGACAAGCGGCTCGTGCGTAAATTAACCACAGGAGGGGGGGGGGGGGTGTATCGGGTGGGGGGTTGGTGGTGGGGGGGCGGGGTCTATGTCGGGGGGGGGGGCTTTGTTGTGGGGGGAGGGGGGCTTTGCTATCGGGGGGGGTGGGGGGGCTTTGCTTCGGGTGGGGGGGGAGGTTCGCTGTCGGGGGGGGGGGTGCTATCGGGGGGGAGGGGGGCTTGCTGGGGGGGGTTGGTTCGCTGGGGGGGGGGCTTCGCTTGGGGGGGGGGGCTGGCGTGGGATGGGGGCGGGGGGTCTCTCGGGCGGGCGGGGAGGGGGGTTCGCTATGGGTGGGCGGGCCGGGGGGCTTTCCTACTCGGGCGGGCGGGCCGGGGGGCTTTCGCTACTCGGGTGGGCGGGCCGGGGGGGGTCGCTACTCGGGCGGGCGGGCAGGGGGGTTGCTACTGGGCTGGGCGGGCCGGGGGAGGGGGTTGCTACTCGGGCGGGCCGGGGGGGCTTGGTGGCTAAACTGGCTTTACTTCCCTAAGCCCCACGGAAGATACAGTTGCGAAACGCTGGCAAGCACAGTCAGCGACGGGTAAATGGGTTGGATTGCAGCTGCAAACTCATTGAACCATGACATCATAAGACTTATAACATAATTTTTATAAGCGTCTTTTTGGTATGAATGGAAATGAAGAGACTGATGCACAGAATGTATTGAGTTGACTTGTGACCGTGTTTATTACAGTTATGTTGTTACAGTTTCAACCGTTCAGCTATTGACATGTTAACGTTGGTTTATTTATGAAGCTAAGTGTGCGTTTGTGAAGTTGACGTCATGTGAAATGACGCAAATAATAACCTCTCACAGCACGATGCTGAACGACTGAATGAAACTGACTGCCTGAACGTTGGTTTGTTTATTTGCTACTTGAAATGAAAGTAGCGCCCTAGCGTACATTCATCTGTGTAACGTCATGCAAAATAACGCAACGTAAACCTCACAGACAATATCCACAGGATGGGAAAGATCACAGTATATAATTACAGTATGTATTCAATATCTATTTATCAGCTCTGTTTACATAGCTCTATCTATTGCTTCGATTGTCAATCAGGGGGGCAAGAACCGCAAAGGTGGTTCTAGCACGATAAAGTCGTAACCAGTCACTTCTACGATTTCACACTGGCCTTTGCCCTTATTCTCAGATCTGACACGCGTTTATCATCAAGACTCTGTACCTGACCTTGAGCAACCCTGCCGTTGGTGAGCTAATCACCAAATCATCGCATAAAAACTATCGAAATTTTGTTTTTGACGGTTAGTTTTAACGCTCGAAACGTACAAACAAAACCAGATACAGGGGAAGAAAATCCTCACAAAAATGATGCCCAAGAAAAGCCAAAGCAGCCCAAGCATGACCAACCCGGAAATAAGCGTTTCGCTTGGAAACAGTCCATCAAGTTCGAACTCAACCGCTGGAGAACCGATTCCGCCCTCCCCTCCACCGGATATGGACGGCTACACTCGCATGTTACAGAAACGAATCACAAGCGATGCCGACCTGACCAAACCATCGGCCACATCATCCTGTGAGTTCGACTAAGTGGGTAGGCCACCAACTGAGCGCTCTGCCAACTGGGTACAAGTTACAAGCCTGCCAACCTACAAGGTACACAAGCAAAAGAACATGATCTTGCCAGTTTGCAACGTTGGTTATTGGTCGGATCGGAAGCTATGATCTGTGTTGGTCGTGGAAGCTTTTAGTTTAAAAAGATGTTAAGAAATTGGTGGAAATTGGATGACATACCTCGAAAAGTTTTTCTTCAAAAGAAACACTTGACAACGTGACTACGGCAGGGTCCAATTTCCAATCCCATCCCATCCGTCAGCCAGGTTCTGTATAGCAGAAAGAAAAGCAGAAACACAACCTCTTCAAAATCTATGTTTCCAACGAAAAGTATTTTTTCACTGGCTGATATATCCGAACTGCACGCAGGTGCCACATGGACGTCAACGACCAAGCAGAAATCGACAACCAAGAATAAAAGCGACGATCAATCCCAACAACAACATGTGAAATACGTGGACACAAGCTGTGATTACAAGAATCCGGTGAAAGTGACACTGCAGGACATCAGCATGGCTGCGTTCAAGATTCGCAGTGGAATCGTCAAAACACCGTGCAGGGTTGGTGTACAGGCTCCCCTGTTTACAATGACATAATCGGGACCCAACGGTTTTTTATAAGTATTGAAATATTCAAAGATACCCAGACGAAAAATTGGAGACCAAGTCCCTATAAAGAAGGCATTCACATCAACTGAAACATCAAATGGACACTCTAAGCAAGCTGGTGATGTTTCAGTATTCTAATCTGTTGTCGCGTCTGCTCGGCATGGACCTGTACTTCAAAAAGGAGTTCATGCAAAGCACAGGCAGCTTCAAGGAACGAGGCGCTCGATACGCGCTCATGAAACTGACAAAGGTGTGTTCTGGCCTCTGATGCCCAAAAAATGGACACCATGAGTTTTTGGTTGCCCGTTTCGACCTGTTTTCACATGGGTACACCAGGTCGTCGCCAATTCCCAATGATGCAATAAGCGCAAGATCACAGAGTTACATTTGATCAAGTTTGCAGGAACAAACACGTAGCGGTGTGATCGCAGCGTCGGCCGGCAACCACGCACTGGCAATGGCCTATCACGGACAACAACTCAGTACAATTTTCGCAAATTTTATTAGTTTTCGGCACAATTCCACCTAACAAGTCACTTCAGGCATCCCGGTGACGGTTGTGATGCCGGTCATTGCACCGTTGATGAAGATCTCAATGTGCCGAACCTATGGAGCGACTGTGATTGTGTTTGGCGATGGCATTGAAGAGGTATTTGGGTTGCAATGTTTGCGAATTACGAATGGTGTTGCTCTCGTCAACTCATTTTCGAAAACCTTAAGTCAAAAGAGCACGCGTTCGAGCTGGCCGGCAAACAGAAACTGACGTACATCAATGGGTAAGTCACTACCGTTCAACCTGTTTACTTGATGAAACAGCAGTCCTTTTCTCATAGTTACGACCATCCGGACATTCTTGCCGGCCAAGGCACCGTAGCACTGGAGATTTTGGACCAAGTCGATGACTTTGATGCAATTGTGGTGCCGGTGGGCGGGGCAGGACTGATCGCTGGCATTGCTGTGGCCATCAAACAGATCAAACCGAACATACAGATCATTGTGAGTGCTGTGAAACATCAACATCAGTGCAGTCTATGATCTTGACAGGGACATGATCGGGACCCCAGACATTTTCGACCTTTATAAAGAATATTCACCAGAATGGTATAACTACATACATAAGAGGTCAAACATCAGTCGGGGACTTAAACAGGTCAGACATTCGCTGCACGAAGCGTTCCGTTATAAGAAGAGTCGCTATGAAAAGAGCGCACTGTAGACATTCGCTGCACGAAGCGTTCCGTTATAAGAAGAGTCGCTATGAAAAGAGCGCACTGTAGACATTCGCTGCACGAAGCGTTCCGTTATAAGAAGAGTCGCTATGAAAAGAGCGCACTGTAGACATTCGCTGCACGAAGCGTTCCGTTATAAGAAGAGTCGCTATGAAAAGAGCGCACTGTAGACATTCGCTGCACGAAGCGTTCCGTTATAAGAAGAGTCGCTACGAAAAGAGCGCACTGTAGACATTCGCTACACGAAGCGTTCCGTTATAAGAAGAGTCGCTATGAAAAGAGCGCACTGTAGACATTCGCTACACGAAGCGTTCCGTTATAAGAAGAGTCGCTATGAAAAGAGCGCACTGTAGACATTCGCTACACGAAGCGTTCCGTTATAAGAAGAGTCGCTATGAAAAGAGCGCACTGTAGACATTCGCTACACGAAGCGTTCCGTTATAAGAAGAGTCGCTATGAAAAGAGCGCACTGTAGACATTCGCTACACGAAGCGTTCCGTTATAAGAAGAGTCGCTATGAAAAGAGCGCACTGTAGACATTCGCTGCACGAAGCGTTCCGTTATAAGAAGAGTCGCTATGAAAAGAGCGCACTGTAGACATTCGCTGCACGAAGCGTTCCGTTATAAGAAGATTCGCTATGAAAAGAGCGCACTGTAGACATTCGCTACACGAAGCGTTCCGTTATAAGAAGAGTCGCTATGAAAAGAGCGCACTGTAGACATTCGCTGCACGAAGCGTTCCGTTATAAGAAGAGTCGCTATGAAAAGAGCGCACTGTAGACATTCGCTGCACGAAGCGTTCCGTTATAAGAAGAGTCGCTATGAAAAGAGCGCACTGTACTTGTTATCAATACAGGCAGCCGAGAGTGAAAGTGCTCCATCATTCAAAGCAGCATTCGAGGCCGGCCGACCAGTGAAAGTCGAAATCCGCTCAACACTGGCCGATGGCTTGGCGGTGGCCGTCGTGGGATGCAATGCGTTTGAATCGTGCAAAGGTTGCGTGGCACAGACAAGGAAAAATATTGGTTGTATCAAACTCGGTGATTGCGTTTAGATAAGGCCCGGTCTTTCCTTGGTCACATGACATTTTTGTACCAAGAACATTTCGATAGTTACCCACCCAGTTTCTACATCCAGCACAAAGTTGATCTCAGACCAGGTCTGCAAGAACTGTGACCTGGGGGCAAAGCCGGACTTGACCGGAATAAACAGCCCCTTGTTGACAGACCTGGTCGACAAATGCATCACCGTATCCGAGCACCATATCGCGTTGGCCATATTGCGTCTGATCGAAATGGAGAAATGTGTGGTCGAGGGCGGTGGGGCGACGGCTGTCGCTGCGTTGATCGCCAACAAATTGCCTGAACTTCAAGGCAAAAAGTACAAATATGGTTGCTTGGTGATGTGTTGCAGTGCAATGCAAATTACATGTACCTGTCAATATCAGTCTACAATCTTTGTATAATGACATGACCAGGTGACCGGCTTTTCGGTCACAGCAAAGAATATTCACCACATGGTAGGGCTGGTATATGTAGATTGGGGGCCAAAATGTTCTTCAAAAAATTTAACTGGGTCACGATACAAAGGGCACACTCTAACTGTATCAATTTATATATTTTGCAGAGTTATTGTGCCACTGACCGGCGGTAACATCGACACGACCGTGCTCGGTCGTTGTATTGAACGAGGTCTAGCCGTCGACGGACGATTGGCGAAATGTTTTGTGCGTGCTCCTGTAAGTCAGCGCTACCGTAACCCTACCGTAATCCAAATGCTTTCCAGGTTGTTGTCAACGATCGACCTGGTGGCATCGCCGAGCTGGCGACGTTGTTGGCCAAACACGGTGCCTCGGTCAAAGATATGTTCCAGGAACGCGCCTGGCTCAAAACTGATGTCTTCTCTGTCGGGGTGGGTTGGGGTTATGTTTATCACTGATTGTTTTTAATGCTGAAGATGTTCAAATGGTGGTCATTCTTGCTGTCGTCACGCCCATTCTGATGACAGGTGAAAACCGTGCTCGAACTGCGTGACCGTGCGCACGGTCGTGAGATCGAGGCTGCGCTGCGCAGTCACTATGCGATCGTCGTCTGGAATGGACGGGCCAAATCGAATGCCGAAAGTGAAATGGTCGGAATGAGCCCTGCATCATCGACTATGGATGAATCGTTTGTCACATAAATGATGGCTGATTAATCGGGGTGATTGGCCACACATATCGAAGTCATCTATATTCATTTGAAAAATCTGTGCATATCGGACATGACACTGACTATACCTGTGTAATATCTTGATTGATTAGTGATCTCCCAACAAATGAACTTATATCACAAGGATTTTCGTTTCCCTCCTCGAAATTCTGGTTTGGCTGGTTAAAATAAGAATTTGAATTCGACAAGTGGTGATTTTGCTCACAAAGCATGATCAAATTGTGTGTTGTTACCTACGTAAATCTGCATGGTTGGGTATCCCACATGAAGTGAGCGAAACTGTTATCGCTGAAATGAAGTTGTTATCGTTGAAGTTGTTTTGTTTTTGAGCGCACGAAGCATGCGCTTTTGTCAGTCATATGCTGTCCTCTTGGCTTTTTTATGTAATTCTGAACGGCGATATTTTAGACTTTTCAAGCGTTAGTGGTAGACACTGTATTTCCAAACCTGGGCTACATCATAACAGCATATGAAATTACTCTGGCAATTTCAGAACCACGATTTCGAAAGCGTATCACACCAATACGATCAACAATGGCCGGCTCGGGACCGAAATGGAGCACCTTCATCTGGTGGACATTCGTGTTGCTGCTGTTGTTCGTCATGTCACCCATGTGGCTCATGCAGTTCCACCTCGTTTGCTCGCAAGTCAAAGCTGAGAGTTTTGTGAACTTCCGAGTTGGTCAACACTTCGACCCGTGTCAGGTGTGTGATTGAATAGGTCAAGATTCAGGCCACAACTTTCAATCTGCGCCCCTTAATCTGGAATCAGCTTGATTTGATCATTTTTTGACTTGGTACCAAACCTGGTGATCAGATCGGGTCCTGTCTTGCCTCCGATGATGTGCCTCTTTTCTTTATGCTGAAAACTACTGTGTACCTAGAGTCGGTCGTCTGTGATTAAGCGCAACGGTAATGATGTAATGATGTAAATGTTTTATGTTCCTTTCGCTGAGTGAAATTTCGCTCTGCGGTGGTATTAGAGAGCGGCAAGCATCGCGCTGGCCGAAGTGTGGCGCATCAATAAATTTCGTGATTGTATCTCACAAAAAGTCACGTGACCGAGGCAGATCCAATTTACACTCGACCCACAACCGACTTCGGTGCTTCAGGGCACTCTATTCGCTGGTGAATATTTCGGTTTGTTGGTGGTGTTCACGTTGGTCGTGGCTGGTGTTGGATGCGTCATTTACGTTATCCTTTTCATCTGCGTCGGTCTGTATCTCGTTTATGACGAATGTCGTGCCTCCGGGCACATTGCCCCTGATGTCGAGCGTGGCCCACCACCGTGCACAGCTGCGAAATGTGACACTTGAAGCTGAAATTTTCCTTGGTGCATGGGTCACTACTTTACAATTTTTTAAGTTTCCGATGTCATAACTTATGCGACTAATTCACCAGCTGACATTCTGACGTTTCTGACGTTCCAATTATTCACCAACCGATCTGTTTTTTCTCAATATTTGTTGTGATTGCTAGGTCGTGCATTGATCGCCGTAAATGTTAGCGTATTAAATGTGATTGTAAGATTATAAACAGTGATTAATCATGATAATAATTTTGCTTTGTTTGTTCGCGTTTCAAGGCTTAGGCATACATTATCTCCGATTAAGTCATTGACACTTATTTGTTTGTGGCTACTTTCCAAACTCTTCTTGAAGAAGTGCCCAGGTTTTTATTTTTTTTGGAAATGATATTGTAAACATTTTGAAGATGATCAGGAGGTAATTATCTGGTGTGAGCTGTGTATAAGGAACAGAATCCTGCACATAATTTCCAGGAAACATGTCAAGAAAATCAGATTGTTCCTGAGCTGCAATAATATTTCAGCAGTCAGCATGGGCCCAAGATCAGTATTTTTATCGTAGTGTTACAAAGACGGAAGAAAAGTAACGTTTTGTAGAAATGGGGTTGCTTCCAAGAAGGGTCAAACGAGCAGACAATACTATGGGAGCAGCTGCATAACAATCCAGAGGTGTCACCGCGTCACCAAAACTGCACTTTGCGCCGACTCTGAGTTTTTGCTGCAACACGACGACATGGCTGCTTTACAACTTCAGCCAGCCAGGGTGGTCCGCTTGCAATTTTTTCCAAAACGAACATTGTATACCAACTCAAATACCAAGTTCAAAGCACGTCACTGGAACAACGGTATTTGGCGCAAGAAAACGAAAAACAGCGCAGACCGGTCGCCGGAGACGCATATTAAAAATGTGAGAGCATTTTGGGTGGTCGCGCGTTGTGTGATGCGCGGCGCTAAATTGCAGCCATTTATTGTGACAATTCGGACCATGTACAGCTAACAACGCAACATTGGTCAATCTCAAGTGCTGGCCCACCCGCGTTCAGCTAAAATCGTAGTTTTTCTGTAGTTTTGTCAGACTACTTGGTGAAATGGACTGGTTTCGGCCATACTTGGTCGTCAATTAGGTGGAAAAGCAGGCAAATTTGTTGTTCGGTAGTTATGAGTGCGTTAGTGACTTATCCATTCCCATACGCCAGTGCTTCCCAGCAAAATGTTGTGCGTATATTGCGGTCAAGATTTATTGCAGACACGAACCACACAGAGTCGCAGGTGTTGCACTGCAGCCAGTGCACTGTTGGCTTGGGCGTGCACTGGTAGTCGATCACCAACAACAGCGAGCGAATCGACTCGTGATTAATTGTCGACCGGATTGAAGACAAACGACAAAAAACACAATACGACGACGACTTTCACCAGCTAACGACAATGCCAATGCTTGGTAGCAGCTCGATGACACTGGGCGGCAGCAGTGGAGGTGCAGAGCAGGACGACGGGATACCGATGGAGGAGGACTTGACACTCGGGGGACCACCACCCCAACCCGACTCGCGCTCGACCACACCTGACAAAACGGTCGCCAAACTGAACAGAGTGGGTGCTGCATCTGTCTGTATGTATGTAGACAATTTGTTTGCGCGCGTTTTTCAACCAGAGACAAGCCATAATCGGTTCTCACACCATGTCTCTTGCTGCACACACGTTTTTGTTGTCTTAGTTTGGATGTAATTTCAGAGAGCTATTCGAAGTGCATGAAATGGCTGAAGAGAATTATGTTAGTTTATTCTTAGTAGGACAACTTAACGATAGGGCAAGCGCACATATTTTTTCAAAATTACAATTTACCAGATTTTTAGTGGGCTCGTCTCATCCTACCTCACGTTGGCTTGGTTGCTCTGTTGGCCGGGTACACGATAGCTGGTGCAATTGTGTTCCACATTGTTGAACAACCACATGAAATTGAGGTAAGTAATGTATAAACAAATGGAACAGAATGATGATAAATAGACGTTTTACATATTTTCGCGCTGACATTTTTGTGTTTTCAAACTCGTTTCTGAAGCATCTGCTGACTGTTTGTATGCTTACAGACATCGAAAGGACTGGTGAAGTACATCGACGCAAAACGCACCAACGTCACACACGGATTGTGGAACATGACTTTGTTCAGGGAGAACACCACGCTTGAAGAGTTTGAAAGTTTTGGAAATGTTAGTTTGCGCTGCTTTCAGTTGTGAACTGAGGCGACCCATCAATCGTCGTGTTTCAAACGTTGAGCGAGCGCAGAAAACCGCAGGTCGAAAGTGTTTCGTCGCATTCGCACTGATGATGACCTGCTGTACCGTATGCCAGTGAAAATAGGTCGAAATGAACAGTCAAAAAACTGGCTGCACAATTTATACCGCGTGAATGCCGACTTCAGGCCGAAATCAATCGCCTAATCCTGGCCGTCTACATCGCAACACAACAACAATTTGTGGCGCTGGAAGAAATGCGCAACGCGAGCCATCCACATCCGATACATTGGGACTTTCCAAACAGCATATTCTTTGCCATAACTGTGATTACGACTATAGGTGGGTTGGGTGATCTTTCAAAGTAATGTACGGAAAGGTATCAATAAATTTCAGCTTTTGTACTTCGTCATGTATGTATTTAACGGTGAGAAGGAAATATTAGATTTAAACTGTAGGCTACGGCTATTGGACTCCCGCTACGATTCAGGGACGAGCGTTCTGCATCGGATTTGGTCTAATGGGCATTCCGTTACTGTTGGTTGGTTGAGGGCAACATCGCTTGAACCTTTACCTGATTGCAGCACCTATACCTTTTTGGTACGATTACTGAAACTGCATAACTAGCAATGCAATGTGTTTTTACAGGTAACAATCGCGGACATCGGGAAATTCCTGTCGGATTTGCTCAATTTCACCTACAAAAAGTACCGGGCTTGCGTCAAGGAGGTGCGTGTTTGAAACATCGTCGTGTGCCATGTTTTGTTTCCAGCGCGTCTGTCTGTATGCCATCAAATCAACATCGACTAATAAACTCTGAGAACTGTTTCCTGAATACCCCTCCCCATTCCTCAGATTCGTCGTACGTCACGTCGTTGGTCATTGGTCGCACGTCGCAGTCTGTCCATGTCACGCACGTCACTCGACAAAACATTGACAGCATCCACCATATTGGATGGACAGATTGAGGAGGAGGATGAGGAGGACACTCAAATCAGGTACGATTAGGCATGGATCTCAAAGGTTGCACCACACACTGGCCGATACTAGCGTGCTTCCTGATCTGATTGAATCGGGCTTTGTCCCGTGACTTGTTTGCAATTTCGAGAATCAACCTAGGTATTAAAATTTCGACCAGCTCATCATGGTGCGTAAAAACGACATCATCCTGCAGGCAGTTGCGTTAACAGCGTTAGCATAAGCCAAAAGGTTGGCTTCCAATCAACGATTAAACAATTTTTTAAAATACTAGTTCATATTTTGGACAAAATAATAGCTTCAGGGAAGTTTTTATCTCCTTCAAGGCTAGTCACAGTGTCACGTGACCAAGAGTCGGATCACGAAGTTTGACACCGGTCTGTGAGATGACTGCTTTCAACAACAGAGAGACAGATTCAGTTCGGTCTTCGACGTTAGGCCTAAGCACGCACCTTCTAAATGGTGTCTCATTTGCAGACTACCAATGATAATGGTGATGTTGGTGTTGTTGGCGTACACAGCATTGGGTGGATTGTTGTTCAGCAAGATCGAGCACGGATGGACATATTTCGAAGCGTTTTATTTCTGTTTCGTCACAATGTCAACTGTCGGTTGGTAATGTCATTTTATAACTCACTGGGAAGCATCAGCTGGTCAGCTCCGGACCGAGAGCGACATCCAAATTCGTGATCGCGACCTGCTTTGGTCACAGGACTGCCTTTTTTAAAATCAGGATATTTGGAGATTCACTAATGTCATTCATCCATAACAAGCGCAGATGTTTATTAGCCCCAGATTTGGGGGGGGAGGAGGTTCCCGTTTTTGTGTGTGAGTGCTGTTGGCGGAGGAGCGGGGAGTTGTTTGTGTCTGCCCTCTCTTTCTTTTGTTTGCGAAAACACGTGTATCCGGTGCAGTTTTGAGTCTGACCAAGCAAGGTTTGAAAAAAGTCGTCTCATGAGCTGCTGGTTTGACTATACACACCTAATGTGCATACGTTACCCTGGTCGAAACTAGTGACATCAGCAAACCAAATATTGGGATTTCAAGAAACAGAGTCACATGATTAAACCAGGTCCTGTCCGATAAGAAACGTTTTATGCCTGCTACTCGGGGCTGTGCCACAAACCTATAGCTGGCTTCATGTATCATCCCTTAACAGGTTTTGGAGACATGGTACCCACGGAACAAGAGTATATGTTGGTCACGTTGTCATACATAATGTTCGGTCTGGCCTTGACTACAATGTGTATCGACTTGGCTGGCACGGAATACATCAGGAAGATACACTATCTCGGGCAGCGTATGGAGACTGCCAAGGCGATGGTCACGTAAGTTGTGATGGGTGATGTTTCATGCGGGTGTGAGTGAATGAGCAAAGTTAAAACACAAGGAGTGATGTAAATCTATAGCGCTATGCTGGGTAACCGGGATCGATCCTGTTATGGTTATGCAGACCTTTTATATCAAAGGCATTCCAAATTTACTGCTGGTGTATCTCAGCCTGCGTGAATGTTGTTCCCACTGTGGACAGTCAACAAACAGCTTCTATGTTCGTCGAAATTCGTGTCATCAGAAAATCTTGAAACATCCTTGAACTAAAAAGTAAGGGGACATCTTGACAGGAAC
This sequence comes from Rhynchonema sp. JSB1_4, assembly GCA_030248065.1. Taxonomy (NCBI): domain Eukaryota; kingdom Metazoa; phylum Nematoda; class Chromadorea; order Monhysterida; family Xyalidae; genus Rhynchonema; species Rhynchonema sp. JSB1_4. The sequence goes on along the minus strand of JASAMV010008105.1, from coordinate 27,539 downwards.
GGACCGATCATCAAACTTTGATTACAATGTATCCCTGCAGTAGCTTATCAGGATGTGTCTGTGCAACATAAATTCACAATCTGTGATAAATTGTAGCCAGATGCACGTGGGTAACACGATAGCGAGTGCCGGATATGGTTTCATCCGCACGGCCGGTGGTCGATTGGTAGCTGTGCGCCGTGGCCAGGACATCTCCGATCTGTCGGACTTTGTGTTCGAAGACGAAAAAGAACGCAACATTCTCTATCAGCCGTTGTCGGACAGAGTGAGGCGGCAGGTCGAGAAGGCCAAGATACAAGTTGGATGAAAATGGAGAAATTTCTTTAGATTTTTTTATTCACTCAAGCGCAACACTCACGTCACGCCACTGCAACAGCAACGCTCCCGCGTTTCATATTATCTTGATTCATCACGCCAACGTGAATCACAGACCAATTCCACATTCAGATCCATCCCGACCAACTGACCGAGAAGGACATTGGGTACACGATCCGCAACAAGTCCTACAGTCAACAACCGCGTCGACCGCGTGTTTTGATGTCACCCAATCAGATACACACTCGTGTCGTACGCGCGTCACGAACGAAACGACTAGATCGCCGTGACAGGGTGGTGTTGGTGGTGCCGTTCTTGTGGAAGGAGACGCATGTATGACATGGACATTGTTGCAAGGTCTGGGACCGGAATTCATTGTTGCACTGCCGCACCCCACACATTAATTCCAGCAACTGGAAATTTGTTTTTACATACCATACATACGTTACTGCTATGATCTGAGTGAAACCAACTCTGACTCGACCTGTTGTTCGATTTACGTTATTGAGGACAACGGACATGAAGCAAAGAATAACGAGAGATTAGACACAGCAGAATTACTGCACCAATAGTTGACAGAAATGTAATGCTACGCTTTAACACCAAGAGCAATAAACAAGACAAAAAAGAAGAATTTTAGAAAAATAATATAAATGGATAGCCACAGATTTTATTGATTAGACATTGGCCAGAAACTGTTACGCAAGTAATAATACGATTGACTCAAGTCCCGCTTGACAAGAAAATGCAACAAAAACTCGCAAGCACAACAAGACGAGATTTATCCTGCACATTGCAACAACCGCAAAAGAAAGCGTCATTGAAAAAACGAATATCAAAACACATGTAATAATAATGTCATACGCACAACAAAAATCATAAGGAAGTCGGTGCATGGTGCAAAAAACAGCAGAGTACAAAAATGGATAAACAGAACCCTTGTGTTACTCCCAAAGATATGGTGACGTTTGCGTGTTCATGTCAACCTTGGGCACTTTGATTTTGTGCTGTTTGGCTTTTTGCGGCGGCGAAACGCGTGAGTTGCTGCTGGCGCTGGCCGCTATTGCTGCTTGCGTACGTTTCATGTTCACCAGACCTGTCAAAGTGGAACATCGTTTCACAGTTTGCCATTTTTATAGCGAGCGCTCCCCGGCATTTTCGGATACTACAGTACAGAGGGTTTCAGTATGAAGTCACTATATGGAAACACTGCAGGAGATGAAACAAGGTCTAGAAATACAGTGTATGAAACACCATTATCATGTTCAGTCACAGTCAAAACCGAGCTTTGTTACGCAAAAACAAGAAACGCACACCAACCAGGCACAACACCGAGTCCGGGTCGCGTCAAATGTTTCATGGCCGTATCACCATTACGTCCACTGCTCATACGTCGTATATTGACGCGTTTGCCTGGCACCACGTGGTTTTTGACTGCTTTGGCAGCTGCAAGATCATGTCAATTAGCATCGGTCACGTTTTGATAATAATCGTGGTCTCTCTCGCTGAGCACAAACGACAACGTAGTTCACCCTGCTTATGGCGACATGACCCGAGTAGAGCTTGGGGTATGGGATTTTGATCACCACAAAAAACATTCACTACTTGTGAATCTAGAGCGACAATCAGGAGAACAAAGGCAAGTTCGGAATCAAAATCATCGCTAAAATCATTCACTGCGTAGAGTGTCGTTGAAAAGATCATTATAAAGAGTCACACTGTATATTTGAATCCAACAAAGTACCACGTTACAATGTACCACGTTGGCCAACCTTTCTTGACCCGTGGTTTGCGTTGAGACGACGAGGTCGATTTGTGTTTGTGTCCCCCAGCGGTAGACCGCAGTGCAGCAGCAGCCGTGCCTGGTGGTGTATCCGGCACTACATCACCATCCGAATCATCACTTTGCCAATCCGGTTGCCATTCGGCAGATCCAGTGCTGCTCACCCAATCGGCCTCCCAGTTTTCGTCTGACGCGTGACGTTGACGTGATGAACGTGCTGAAAACCAGGTGAGAGCTTTCACTTAGCTTTCAGTCACACTGAAAAAATTGAACCAACCACTTGAAGCCATTTTAACGCTGGTCGACGCTCTCGCTGCAGTCGAAGTCGTGGCCGGTGCATTATCAACCTCGAACGAATCAGAGCTAATCACCGCTGTTTGTCGCGATTTTGGGGTGTTCGAAGGACGTTTGGCAGCGAAATTATGGATTGGTGTTATTGAAAAGTAAAAAACCTTCAATCAGAAATAAGCGGTTTATCTCACCAGCTACAATTCTTCTGGCCGCAGCCGTGCTTGTGTCACTTGATGTGGAAGGACGGACGCGAGAAGCTGGTGATTTCGAGCCTTTCCGGCCAGTTTTAATTGCGGAAGACAGCGACTGAAACGAATAATGCGCATTATCGAATAGCCCACAGTTAAACAAAAAGTGTCGGGGCAGAATTGGGTTTTCTTACCTTGTGCAGTGCGCCAAAATCGATTGTATCCGCATAGCCACAAGTGAACGCTGCTTGGAACACACGTGACACGACGCTCGTCATTGGATCGGTTGCTGGCAATGCCAATATTTTTGCAGATTCGATTTTGTAGTTGGCAGAGAATTTGGTCTTGGCTGCGTGTACACGTTCTGGGTTCTCGTTGTGGAACCTGGCATAAGTATTCGTGCAATCTATTTTGTTGATTTTTTCATCCAAGGTTACACGATCACCAACCAGGGTAGTGTGCCGGCCAGCCAATACAACATGTTGTAGCCGAGTATTTCGAGATCAGCACGAAACGATGGGTTGCATCCGTTGTGCGCGTCAACACTAGTGAACGGCAGCGTGCCATTGTGGGCTGTTAATTTGGACAAAATGAACACAAAGGCAAAAAATCCAACAAAAATTACCGTGGAGGAAAAAATGGTACCATTTTGAATGCAAAAAATCGTTCAAAGAAGCAAGCAAAATCTTACCCCGTTTCTTGTCCGGTTTTTCATCAGGCGAATTGTCAACGCGTTTCGCCAGTCCAAAGTCGGTGAGATAGAATTGAGCGTTTGCGAGTTGTGCGTCTGTCAACGACGACTTCTGGCTGTCGATCAGCAGGTTTTCCGCTTTCAAATCAGCGTGCACAAAACGCTGGTCGTGCATGTACTCGAGTGCATACAGACACTGCGTGGCCACGTTGAGAACGATTGCGGCGCTGCAAACATAGTTGACCGAGATCGTACATGGATGGTCACAACGGATCGGTGGTCATCTGACTATCGTGAATTCAGGATATTTCGAGAGACTGCATATTGAAGTTTGGAACAGTCTAATTGTTGTGACAAATAATTTTTGCACTGCTTGTAGATGCGTGTGGTGAACTTTTTATCAAAAATGTTGATATCTATGAAACAAAGACCCTGCTGTCCCAAAACAGACAACAACAACTCAGGAACATAGTTGCACAACCCGGGACACTGTGCTGTGAGTAAACACCTGCACATAATAGGTCTTGCGGACAGTCCGACCTGGGATGCATGCGGGCTCGATGCAGAGTCAGCCGAACATTATATCTGCACATGTCGCACGCACAGACATATCTGAGCAGAATTGCTTGGTGGTCAAACAGTGACTTGTGAAGATGTACAAGACATGAAAGTGCAGTATATTGCAGTTAAGCGAACACAGCGTTTTGAACAAGCAGAGGAATAGACAATCTAATCCTTTGAAGTAATTGGCGCAAAAAACATAAATCTAGTATTTTTCACTTCAGCTGGCACTGGCAGGATCAACGCTGCCATTTTCTGTTGGGAAAGGTGCAATAATCGCAAACTAACGCGATTCAAGCATTTGGAAGTGCAAACTTTCTGACCCACTGAAACTACTACTTGCATATGCGATAAACTGATCACAAAATATGAACATATTGCTAACAGAATCAGGTTATAGGATCAGTGCAATTCCTGGTTCGGCGGGGAAATTAGTACATGTGTGTACCTGACTCATTTTTTGGACTCAGAAGAGTCGCTGGATAGGTGTACAAGATTGCACCCTGGCGCAATTACGCAGTGGTCACTGCCGCATGCTGAACTCATATCGCAATCGCATCGACCCAAACATACAAAACGTGTGCCCTCGATGCAACACCGAGCCTGACACGGTCGAACATCTGTTTTGTTGCAAAAGCCGACCCGTATCCACGAGCCCAATCGATCTGTGGAGAAACCCGATCCAATGCGAAGAAGATCTGTCGGACATCTTCAGTCAATAATGCGACCACGACTACCGAACGTTGGCAACAAACCAACCAACTCATTTGGACGTAAAATTAGTGTACCCCTGGAGGGAACCCAAATTCAACAACAAAGTCATTTTTAAGGTGGAAACTTTGGCCTATCTTTGCCCCTTTTTAAAAAAGTTCTCAACGAAAAGGGTATTTTAGCATTGCGGTCAATTAGTGTACCCTACAGGGAACCCTTCCCTTTGCAACTACACTGGATTCGATCACCAAGTTCGACATCAACTGTCATATCTTGACGTGACGTCACTGTTTGTTTCTAATCAACTAAAATCGAGTAAACATTCACCTCAACGTGCCACCGCTGCGTGATTCCCTGATCGAGTCCAAATCGCGTCCGTATCTGGGCATCACCAGGAATCGACAGTCCTGTTTCTTGCCCGCCAGCAAGCCGGAGCCGACATAGGGAGGGATTGCGAGATGTCGAAGTTCTGGACATAACAAGGATACGAACCATTTTCTTGCATTCTCTGAACAACTACAATGGTGACGACAACCGTACTTTTACTGCTGATGAATTCTGCAATTTTGTCGGATTTGGCCACTTTTTGGTAGACGTGTATTTCAGTGAACAACGGCCCGTTGCCATGTGGCTCCACCTTGATGACGTAGTCGCCACTGTGCTTGCTTGCGTCACTCTGCAACAGTTCTCCAGTTTATGACCAGGCGCGTACCGCATTTGCAACCGGATTGAGCTGCAGTTTGCATTTGCAGAAAATATCGGTGCAAATTCCACAGCCGACATTCTCCATGACCAAGGCCTCCCATTTCCTGTCGCTCTCAAGAGATGCACCACTGAAGGAAAACTGAGGAGAAAAATTCTGAACGAACCGGTTTTGCCACGTACACATGACCGAAACCACCTTCAGCCAGCAATTTCGTGACGGTCCAATAGTGTTTCATTGAATCCTGTAGTTTCGTACCAACCGACAAAACGGCTGCTTTCTGGTAGGCCTTCTTTTTTGCTGGCATTATGCTTACTTCCTTCACAGATCAGCAAGCTATGGGTGTAAAATGGCTTCAGGTACAACAAAAAATTGAACGATAAAGGTAATTTTGTCCGGCTGATTGAACAAAATCTGTCAAACACAGATTATATCGAGAATCGAATGTAACGTGATAATCGCTGTCATCATTTATTCAAACCAAAATAGACAAATTAACCTGGCGTCCTGGCGTGGGCACGAAAGGACACGCACACAAATCACAAGACAAAGAAACATACCCTTATTTAGACCAACAAACGAACACCGAACAAAAACAACGAACAGACACAGCGTGAGCATCATGAAATGATAATTTTGCGAAATCAGGATTAATAGGTGCCTAGAGTGCGTTTGATAACAGTCAACACATCACATACGCAGTGGCAAACATGATCATATGATCGCAATAATTGTGGATTTCAACAGAAACTTGGTTAATGATTTCTTTTTAATCGCGAATAATCTTGCAGACTGAACAGTTCATGAGAGAAGAATGGACACCAACAAGTCCAATTTAAAATTGAATATTCAATACGAGCTAAAGCGATGAAATAACACAAATCTATGTTTGCCCAAAATTGCACTGAACAAACAAAAAGCTGTCGAATAAATAAATCATAAAACCAACGCTACCTAACGTAACTAGTCTATCACCTGCCACATCTCTGTTCCCTACGTCCGAATCGTTCCAAACAGTCAACAAATGTCATCTCACTCATTCCCGAGCGTCCATTCTCGAACGGACCAGCCGGGACTTGGATGAATTCGGTGAGCCTGATCGCCCAAGGCGGGTAGCCAAGCCAGGAACACGTGTGACCGAATCGAAGCAGACAGTCGGGCTCGGCCACACCGAACTGATGACGTAATTGAGCGGATATGAGCATGGGAGTGACGTCATGCGATGAAACATCACCCTGTTCAGCCCATTGACGTGTGATGGTGGAGAGAGCGGCACGACCAGACTGATGGGGATCGAGCAGATGGACACGAAGGGACACACTTGGTGGCCCACTATCGTTGTTGTTGGTCGCGTCGAACTTGGACTGTGACTGGTTGACGCACTCCTTCAAAATTGGGCTGGTTCAAAGCTGGTAGCAAACTTGGTGATCGCAATAGGTTTGTCTTGCCGTTGGGATGAAAATGTATTTATTGTTGGCACTACAACTACTGTACATATTACGTCTTGACCAGCGTCCGCAAGAAACATACTGGCATCAGTAAGATTTTAAATAATCCTCAATACGAGAAAGACTCGTGATGAAGGCAGATCCGATCACCAAGTTGGATACTGCGTCAGAACAAGAAACAAAACGTGGCTTACACCAAAAAACACGTCAAAATTGTGCATCGAATGCATGAAACCTACCACGAAACTGCTTTGATTGACGTCCAGGCCGATTGTGCAATGTTGTTTACTAGCTTTCAACTCGTCGCATATTCGCCGTTTCATGTCTTTGGCAAGTTGCTTGTCGTTTTTGATTAGAATCGACCACGGATCATAAATGGACAGTTCGCTGACGCCATAGAGCACACAATACCAACCGAGATCACACATTAGAGTCTTGTTAGCGGCCAGCGCTTCATCAGTGAGCAAGACAGCCAAATGGTTTGGAATTTTTGGCAGTTGAAAATGACGTCGTGGGAAGACCAATTCGATCAACAGGTACAGCAGCGCAACGAATGCGTCCTTGACCGATAGAAAACGATGCCACAAAACAACAATGTGGGCATGTAGTGAAATGCACACTGTCACCAATCGAAGCAGTATTGGCGCCAAATCCATTACGTTCATGTGACCGAGCCTTGATTTTGAAAATTCAGATTAGATATGTATGGGCAGTCAGTCAGTCCAGTCAGTAGCAGTACACATTCGGTGACATGCAGAACAAGCATGTTTTTCATTTCAGCCAAGGCCAAATGCCAAGCAGTCAAAGCAGAGATAGTTTTTGCTCAGTTTATGCGGAAAACGGGAAAGGTGAAACAAGTTTTCTGAGGTTTGGAGGATCGGGCCAGACTTACGAGCTAGACTTCCCTGCCCGTGCCCGATCCGACCCAAGCTCCTCAAAGTCAAAATTCAATCCAAAACGACATTTTTGGACAGTCTCCAAACTAGTGTTGGAGGTACTCTGGAGGGGGATACCTACTGTACCGGGCTCGGAGAGGGGGATTCCCACTGTACCCAGTGTAGTTCTTGGTCCGGAGGGGGAACAGGCGGTACCCCCTTTTTTTCGGAGGGGGAACAGACGTACCCACCTGGGGGGGGGAAGGGGGGAGGACCCAAATTTGGAGAAAAGTCATTTTTTGAGGTCGAAAATTTGGCTCATTTTTGCCTCTTTTAGGAAAAAATCTCAATAAAAAAGGTATTTGGCGATTTTTGACGACATTGACCTAAAAATCACTCATTTTATGCCTAAAAATGTCTATTTTAGGCCAAAATTTGCCTATTTTAGGTAAAAATTGGGGGAGCAGACGTACCCGGAGGGAGAACAGTGGGGCAGGCGTACCATGGAGGGGGAACAGACGTACCGCATTGTCGGAAATAGAACCCGGGGGGGGTCTATTTTTTCACTGAGGTCATTTTGGGGGGTTCAATTTATGGGGGGGTCAATTATTGGGGGGGTTATATTTTTCATTTGGCCCCCGACGAAAAAAATCATTGTTAATAATGCCCCTAAAAATGGCTTGTTTTCGGTATTTTCAAAATTTAACAGCGGCAATTATGCTTAAAAAGCTGTGTTCTGTTGTGTGCGCAAGCTTAAACAACGTTTGACACAACAACACAGCCCTACCATACCACTAATCTGTGGTACGGTGAAGGTTGGGGTGGGGTTCTATTAATGGGGGGTCAATTAATGGGGGGGGGTTCTATTTTTGATTTCGAGCCATTTAGGGGGGTTCAATTAATGGGGGGGTTCTATTTCCGACAATACGGTACCCGAGGGGGACCCCCTCCCCCCAGGAACTACACTGACTGTACCAGAGCCAATGGCCCGGGGGGTTATGTACGTACCTGGGGTTTGGGGGACTAGGTAGTAGGGATTTTTTCGTCAAAAATACTAACATTTCTGACGGATTCGGCAAGTAAGTGATCAGTATTGTCTATCTGACGACTTTTTCATGGAAAACAATGAATTTGCAACCAAAAAATAGGTTCAAAGAAATCGCAAAAATTATGACAAAAATTGAAAATTGGGTGAAAATCTGAGCCAAAAATTCGGGCCGGGCAGGGCCGGAGATTTGGAGGTTCGGGCCGGGCCGGCCAAACCCGGCCCGATTGCGAGGTGCGACGTGCGACCTCTGCCCTACCCCCCATTAATAGAACAACCTTCACCGTCGTACCACCGGTTCGTCGGTTGTGGTATGGTAAGGCTGTGTTATTGTGTCAAACGTTGTTTAAGCTTGCGTTTTCAGCAGAATACAGCTTTTTAAGCACAATTGCCGCTGCGCTGTTAAAGTTAGAAAATACCAAAAACAAGCCATTTTTAGGAGCATTTTAAAAGTGACTCTTTTTTGGTCCAAATAAAAAATAGAACCCCCATTAATTGACCCCTCTTGAATTGAACCCCCAAAATCACCCCAGTGCCCTGGGTTTTATTTCCGACAATACGGTAAGGTAACTAACTTACGATCGTCGGTTACTTTTCTTAAAATGCGGCTGCGCCCTATTTAAGAAAGAAAGACAAAGTCATCGTTGTAAGAGGAGTTAAAAATCTTTGGAAAACCCAGTCTCCTATTCACCCTATTAGAACCGAGTCTCGTCTGCGCTCGCGCATGCATCGGGAACCAAATATCAACACCTACTATTCCCGTTGCAAAATTTCTCGCACCATTCGCCGACGCAGGCGAGGCTGGGTCCGTGGGCGGGAACAGTCGTTGGTCACAAATCCAAGCCCAAAAAAGTTTTGGAGTTACATCAGACGAAAGATCAGCCCCCGGACTGATCTTCCTGATGTAACTGACACCGACGGCGTGCTGCACACGGAGGATAAGGACAAGGCCATTGCCTTCAACACTTATTTTTTTGCCTCTGTCTTTAATTCCAACCTTGGAATTTCAGGCACTATCCCTCTATGTGCAGCCCGTCTCGTTCCGGACATGGAAGAAATAGTTTGCTCACCCCCCATTCTCCTTCAATTCCTTCGAAAATTACCAGCCAAGACCACCCCTGGCCCTGACGGCATCCCTTCGGCTTTCTTGAAGAGATTGGGCGTCGCTCTTGCGGACCAATTCTCTTTTCTTTTCAACCAAATTCTCCACACCGGAGTTATTCCCGATGACTTCAAGTTGGCCGATGTGATCCCAGTTCCTGCCTTATGATTATCTGAAAAGCAGCAACCCAGTGACTGAGGGGATCAGTCAACGACGGCTGAAAATTTTGAAGAAATGTGGCGAGAAACTAGGTCTCGACCACGTGAGTTTAGTTTAGTTTTGAAGGCCGCAGTTGAGGCAGCAGAGACCACACTCTCTGGGAGTCCGTTCCAAAGGTCCACGACGCGATATGCCCAATACCCGGACACAGTGTAGTGGCAGGCAGATGGTTGCAAGGTACCCTTGGGGGGGGATGGATCCAGATGGTTGCAAGGTACCCCCTACCCAGCCTCCAGAAGGTTGCAAGGTACCCCCGGGGTCCGAAAAAAGGGTGTTTTTTGCATGCTTTTTTCTGCAAAATTGGCCGAAAAAATGGTACTTTTTTGCATTTTGGCCGAAAATTTGCCCAAAATAGCTATCATATGGAGGTTTGCGCGCGCAGCGCGCGATTTTTGGGGTTTTGAGGTCGAAAAACACCCATTTTTGCCTATAAAAACCATAAATTTATGGTTGCAAGGTACCCTCATCATCAATATTTAAAACCGTATTCTCGTTCTCGTCATCCGTTGCTGAATTTGCCGTTGTTGTGTGTTGGTTGTGCTAGTTTGGCTCGTTTGGTTGGTCTTATCTCACCGGTGCGTTTCCATTGTCGTTTATTCATTCATGTTCACATTCTTTGTTATTAACACTGTTTTATTTTAAGGGTTTTTCCGGATCTTGTGAAGGTCTTCGCGTAAGCTTGCAGATAAAATTTGAATTTGAAATTAGAATGGAGAAGACCATCCGCCGAAACTTTCACAGTCGAAATCTCGACTTCCTCAGAAAACTCTACTTGGCCTACGTTCGTCCATTACTGGAATTTTCCTCCATTACTGGAATTTTCCATGTCCATTTGGTCCCCTCAAAATGTCACCTTGGCCAAAAACGTTGAAAAAATTCAACGTCGGTTCACTTATTATTTACCAGGCATGCAGACACTGTCTTACCAACAGCGTCTGCATGCCCTAAATTTGGACTCCCTAATTTATCGCCGGACCGTGAACGATCTTGTGCTTGTGTACAAGGTCGTTCATGGTCTCATACCTGGGGTAACCAAGGAATCATTCTTTCCATCAAGTGACACCGGCCGCCCAACCCGAGGGCACTCCCACAGGTTGTGTCGGGCTCATGGGGCGGGTCCGGACTTGTCCGGGCAGTGTAGTGGCTGGGGGGGGATGGGGGGGGGGATTCCCCCCTGAAGGAGTAGGTACCTTGCAACCACCCCTTGGGGGGGATGGGGGGGAAGGGTAGGTACCTTGCAACCACCCCGGAGGGTACCTTGCAACCATAAATTTATGGTTTTTATAGGCAAAAATGGGTGTTTTTCGACCTCAAAACCCCAAAAATCGCGCGCTGCGCGCGCAAACCTCCATATGATAGCTATTTTGGGCAAATTTTCGGCCAAAATGCAAAAAAGTACCATTTTTTCGGCCAATTTTGCAGAAAAAAGCATGCAAAAAACACCCTTTTTTCGGACCCCGGGGGTACCTTGCAACCTTCTGGAGGCTGGGTAGGGGGTACCTTGCAACCATCTGGATCCATCCCCCCCCAAGGGTACCTTGCAACCATCTGCCTGCCACTACACTGTGTCCGGGTATTGGGCATATCGCGTCGTGGACCTTTGGAACGGACTCCCAGAGAGTGTGGTCTCTGCTGCCTCAACTGCGGCCTTCAAAACTAAACTAAACTCACGTGGTCGAGACCTAGTTTCTCGCCACATTTCTTCAAAATTTTCAGCCGTCGTTGACTGATCCCCTCAGTCACTGGGTTGCTGCTTTTCAGATAATCATCAATATTCCGTCATCCGTTGCCGACTTTACGTTTGTTCTCTTCATTAGTTTGGTTGGTTGAATCTCGCCGGTATGTTTTCTTTGTCGTTTGTTCGTTCTTGTTCACATTTTTGTTTATTGATACTCATGTTCATTTTTTTAGGGTTTCTCCGGATCTTGTGTAAAGGTCTTTGCGAAAGCGTGCAGATAAAATTTGAAATTTGAAATTCGGAAAATCATCCACGCCTATAGGTAAAAGGCAGAAAACGGCGTTTTGAGGCCAGCCGCTTCAGATTACGTTTAAGCCCAAGCCCAAGAAGCCTAGGCGTAGGCCTAAGCCTAAGCCTAGGCCTAAGCCTAAGCCTAAGCCCAAGCCTAAGGCTAAGCTCAAGAAAACAAACAAAAAATGATGGCTATGTTTTCGTGCCGGGAAGACTGATTATAAATAAAACGGATAAAGCTGATAAACCTGATAAACCCGACTCCCTTGCGCGCTGGGGGGAAGACTGATTACAAATAACCCGGATAAAGCTGATAAACCTGATAAAGCTGATAAACCCGACTCAGCTGCGCGCTGGGGGGAAGACTGATTATAAATAACCCGGATAAAGCTGATAAACCTGATAAACCCGACTCAGCTGCGCTGGGGGGAAGACTGATTACAAATTGAAAAATAAAACGGATAAACCCGAATCGGTTGTGGGACAGTTCGTTCCCAGTGATCTGGTCCGGATGCAACTGTTTTGGAGTTGGATGTGATGCCATCCCACCTAGCGCATTCCATAGTCACTTCACCACAATTTACCGATTTTAGACCAGCAGTTGTTTTGTGTTTTTCTATTGGATGTTTTTAAATTCAAACGCCGCTTAGCCTAGTTTATCCCGTTTCGTTTCGTTTCGTTTCGTTTTACTTTTCATGGTTATAACCACAAGGCATATGCGCAACATCAATATAATCATTGATAAAATGGATCGCATAACCTTATACTAGCAAAAAAACGTTTGTGATTATCGCAGTTCAGTCTCACAGTTTGCGATTTGAATGGTCAGGTGTCCAGAAAAGGATTGTCATACGAAACGTATGTACAAAAAGACACAGCAAAATGTCCAGTAATACTGACAACAGTGTCCAGTAAAAGAAAGAGTAATAATAACATTGTTATTTAGCTAGCAGTTGTTCAACACAAAGCAGGTTGGTTGATGGGCAAAGCGCGTAGCTAGCCTGGAACTGAGAAAATGAAAGCACTGGTTTTGTCAATGAAACATCGTGAGGTATACATACCTGATCCGATGGGACATGGGATATGGGCCTGAACGTGTGCATGTCACGGTGAAACAAAACGATCATGTCCTGAAAAGGGAATGGTGTTATGACAAGAAAGACACACGTTACAGTTCATCGGATCACACGTCGATTGATGGAATCATTGGAACTTTAAAAATTCCTACTTTATCGGTTACAAAGTCAAACATCTGTTTTGAAGCCACAGCTCGTTTGAATTTGGAATAACACAAATCTATAACTGTTTGTGGCAAGTTGTTGAAGGCAAGCGCGGTTGAATTCATCGCACTGGCTTGATATCGGGTTGTGCTCGGTTTTGCCAACTTGATTGTTTTTGAATGGGCAATTCTTGAACTCGTTCGCACATCGCAGTCGCTCAATAAGGTGAACAGGTCGGGAAGTGAGAATCGCAGCCCATAGACATATTGGTACAATGTACACAGCCTAACTGTGAACACTTGTTGGTAGAATGGAACCCATCCAATTTGCTGAAGCATACTGTCATAGGTTGTTTCATGTTCCCATTTGTTTAGTATCGCTCTACATGAAAATTTTTGGGTTCGTTCCAGGAGTGTTTGATCACATTTCCGTATTGGATAGCTTGAGCCACATCCGTATAACATAACAGAGCGAAGCAAAGCAACGTACAAGCATTTCAAACTTTTCACTGGCACACTGCCACGGAATTGGCTTGTCAGGTAACCAATCGTCTTTTTGACTTTTGCACAAACCTTGCTACATTGCAGATTATAATTTAGCTGTTCGTCTAAAAGTACTCCAAGGTACTTGTATGAAGTTACGCAGTCGATTACAGAACCGTTGATTGTAACTTTAGGGTTTTGTTTCAATGTTGACCTAGCTCGACGGAACGTCATAATTTTCGTCTTAGTCTCATTTACTTTCAGCAGTTTACTGGCAAAGAAGTTGGCAATTTTGTCTATGTCTTGTTGTAGTTGCCCAGCTGATTCACTTGATTTGACTGGGTGTATGATAACCAAATCATCAGCAAATTTGATTAATCGGGTAGTTTCACTTAGCTCGGAAATCGGTATGCTATTTATGTATGCGATAAATAGTAGTGGGCCTAATACGCTGCCTTGTGGCACACCGCTGATGACTTCAGTGAAATTTGACAGACTAGTTCCTACACGTACGCACTGCCAGCGATCAGATAGATAGTTCTTAAGCAGTGCAGTCAGATGCTCCGGTAGCCCATATTCAGTCGCCAGGCAGCGAATGAGTGACTTGAAGGGCACTAAATCAAATGCTTTAGAGAGGTCAACAAACGTTGCCCAGACATTTGTGTATCTGTCAAGCATGGAATTTACTATCGCATCAAAGTGCCATAAAGCATCCGCACATCCTCGCTTTTTTCGAAAACCAAATTGATAGTTAGAAAGCTTGGGCTCGATGTAGGGCACCAGTAAATTGTATATGTGACGCTCGAAGCACTTTTCAGTAATGCACAGAAGGCTTATGGGGCGATATTGTGAGAAACTTGTTGGTCGCGGAACTTTTGGTATTGGTACTGTGACAGATTGTTTGTATGTTTTGGGAAAAACGCCCTCCCTTTGACATCTCCGATATAACAATGTTAACGCCGGAGCAAGTGCCGGTGCACACGCTTTCAGCACGATGGGATTAAGATCATCTATGCCTGCGGATTTTCGGTCTTTCAGTTTGATTAGGAAATTATAAACAAAAGGAATATCACATAGATCGGATTCAGGGCAATGGAAGGCAGATTCACGATCTGGTGTTGGCACTTGTATATCAGTTTTGTTCCACACGCTGCTAAAATGCTCGGCAAATTGCTCTGCTTTTTCCATTTCGTCAGATATCAGTTTCCCAGTTGAGTTGCACAATGGAGGCATGTCAGTTTTAACTTTACCTCTTAGTATTCTCTCGTGTTCCCAGAACGCACGTTCTTGAGGCTTGTATTCAAACTTTCTTGCATAGAAAGCTTTTTTGCACTGCGTCTCCAACTTATTGTACTGTTTTTTCAATTTCTTGTACGTGTGAAGTTTTGGAGATTGCTTGTCCCTGTTTGTAGTGGTAAGCCATTTGCGATAGACGTTATCCATCTTCGCTTTTAGTCGTATCAGCTCTTTTGAGCACCACTCTGCCTTTTTCGGCTTGTTCGACACGCGAAATGTTTTGTATTTCACATAGGTATTTAGAACGTGGTGCAAAGTAGCATTGACATACTCCAGTGCAGCATCAACAGATGGTGCCTCAGTGACTATTTGTGCCAAGTTCTTAGACGACAGTTCGTCGTTTATGTGTGGCCAATTGGCATCTTGGTATTGCGGCAAACGAACAATTTTTGTAAATTGCAACAATTCATCCGGGATTGTAATTTTCCCTGACACGGTAGCATGACATTTCTCAATAGGTGCCTTCAGGATTACCGTAGTTGGTAGTTGTTCTGACACAAAAAGGACATCAAGCAGTCGTTTATCATGAGTCAGTTGGTCAACCCTTTGCTCCAGTCCATATTCACTCATTGAAAGCAGCAATCGTGAACACTCAGGTTCTGTCTTGCAGCAGATATTCCAGTCACCTCCGAGAATCATGTAATCAAAACTGCCTTCGCATTGCGCCAAAAATGCCTCCAATCCATCAATGAACATGTTCGGAGAGCATTGGTAGGGACCGCCAACAGTTGGGGTACGGTAGCCATTGATAACAAGTATTCTAGCTTTGCCAATAACAAACGCGCAGACACATGTTTCAATGTCGGGGATAATGTGATTCTTGGGCTGATACGGATTTAGCCGTTTACGGATATAAGTGGCCACACCACCGCCATTTTCGTTCCGTCTCCGTTCAAATAGCACATAACCATTAAGTTCAAAATTTCCCAGTGTGTTTTCACCAAGTTTCGTTTCTTGTAGCATCAATATGTCAGGACCGTAAGTGGCGACATGTGCCATTACTGTGTCCATTTTTCCTCTCAATGAGTTTACGTTAATTGTGTCACAAGTGATCGTTGTGCTGTCAGCAGATGCACTTTTCGGTGGCGCGGCGTTTGATTTCACAATTTGGTGTTGGCACACAGCAGACGGTGACGATTGCTTGCGCTTTCTGGCACATTGCCTTGTTGCAGTACGCTTCTGAGGTATGGAATGATGCTCTTTTTGACCAGTGTTGGATTCAACTTCTGTGGTCATCACAATATTGAGGTGGTCGGCAGCTGCGTTTTGATCCCCACCTTTCTTTTTCTCTTTTTACTCTCTCAATATAAGCAGCGGCGGGTTTGCATTCGTGGTGTGTTGTGTTTTGTCCACTTTTGTGTGGGTCAGTATCGTAGTGTTTTTAGGGGTGCTCAATCCCCAGAAGTTGTCATCGCTAAGGCTAACCGTCAAGTAAAGCCTTGTTCACTGAAGTTCAGTTCGTGCCCAGCGGTTTCTATCTCATCGGTAGTATCTCTCAGTCGTCCGGCTGACGTCAAGCCGTGTTCTACGTACCACAGCAGTCTGTAGCTGTGCAGGCCCAGTCGTTGGACTGCGTGTCTGTGTTTTGGGCCGTTGCTTGCCCGGTGCTGCGTTGGGGGGCAGTGTGCGGTGTTGAGGTTTTCGATAACCTAACACCTTGGTTTTGTGTCTGGCAGACTTGAGGGCTGTCCAGCACACCTGAAATCACCTGGTCCGGGGAACCCCTGGCATTTTGTCGCCAGAATTTTCGGACATAGTTTTTGCACACCGCAACCCCCAAGGTCGGCGACGTTCGGGTAATTACTTGGATTGGCACTGCTCTGCCTGCAAGTGTTCAGTGCTCGCTTTTATCTACAAGTCACTGCGTTTCACTCTCGCGCCTTTCAGTCGCGGTTGATTTTATTTAACTGGTTTCCATTTCGGCAAATCATCTGAAGTCCAAGTTTTGGCCGTTCTTTGCAGAGTCTAATCGCAGCCAAGCTATTATTCAATACAAAAATTACTACCCGGCAGGCGACAGTGTGACATGGAACGACAGCGCGTAATGTTTCACGTCAATGATTGCCTCGCTGTTTTGCAGGCCTGAGATGTTTCATTTGACTCAGGCTGGACGGAGCCTAATGAACGAAAACAACGTAATGCGTAATGTAAATTGAACTCCATGAACCTGGTTAGCACCGCCACGATACGCAGTTGTTGTGGTCGAGAAATCGTTGCCACGAGGCCTTTTATTTGCACCGCCGCGACCACCGCCGCCGCGTCCACCACCACCACCACCGAAACCACCACGACCGCCGCGTCCACCACCACGACCGCCACCGCGATAGGACATTACTGCAAAATGATATAAAATAATCAGCTGTACAAACTGTCTGTAGTTGCGAGTTTCGGCCCTAAAACGTCTGACTCACAACTACTATATAGGCCAATGGGGTGGGCCATCGTCAGAAACGTCCCCATTGACCTTAGAAATCAATAAATATTAAACAAGAAATTTTATACCGCTATAGATTTTGATTAGCCGATGATATATAGCACTAATTGAATTATTTTGTTATTATCGTTCGCTTGAAATTTCGTCGCCGCGTTTGGATTTGAGCCGAAGAACCTGAACAAAGTTGAAACCAATTCTGTTCTTTTTATTTCATTTTGCGCCAGTCGACGGAAAATGAACCTGGCATGGAACTGAAACTTGGCTTTTGTGTCGACAAATCGACTTATGCGCCACAATTGTGCCATAAATATGCCACACCCAATCCTAGAATGAACATTACTATCCCCATGTACATACTTGTAGACTTCAAAGCTAAAATCTGTAGTTTTGTCATACAAATCGAAATTCAAGAAGTTGTATCTAGAAAATGATAGCGCCAAATCTAGGAAACAAGCTTCACTCTGATTGCTGTTTGTTCGAGCAAGCGGAATTTCCGCTGGGTATATCTCTGAGGCTAAAGTCATAAAGTTTGGATATCCTATGACAAGGACGTCATCAATGTACCTTGCTACAAATTGCAGTCTTTTAATTTCCGGCTTATTTTCAGCTCGAATGGAAAAATTATATTCCAAAACTGAAAGCGTAAGATCCGCAAGTAAAGGTGAACAGCTGGCACCCATGGGCACCCCTGATATCTGTCTAAAAACGTTCCCCGCAAAAGTAACATAAGTTTCATTCAGAATAATGGTAAGTATATCCATTATATCGAATTCCGAAAATGTATTGTTTGAGTTGTGCTTTATATTTGTATACTGGTAGGTATCACCTTTAAGTTGCAAAAATTGCTTTCTACTATTTTTGAACAAACGTTTAACTAGATCTTGAATTGCTTCAAAAATAACTCTATGTGGTATTGGTTGCACAATGACTTTATAAGAATTGGTCAAATTTTTTTCCTGAATCGTAAAGAGGGAAAGTGACGGGGTGGTGACGTTGCGTTGCGAGATCGCACACAAAACATGTAGTAAAGAGAATGTTTCAGACCTGCGCCAACGCGGTTGATCTGCTGGATTATTTTCAGGTGAAAATGTTTTGTGAGAATCACAAATAGCACAATGGTTAAGAGTGACTGAACGTGAAGATCAGGATAGATTTGATGAATTCTTATATGGTCATTGTGCAACCAATAGATTGGTAAACAATGTGCTGAAATCAGCAGTTGTAATTATTGGTCTGAGCTTGCGCCCAGTTAGCCATCTGACCACTTCATTTGAATTTTTAATAGACCAGTAACAGTTCACCCCTGATTGTGCTTTTGTGTTTCGGCAATAGTTTTGAAAGTGGTGTTTGAGCGATGTCAAAGCCTTGTGAAACATCAATGTCAGAGGTTTGACTGAACTTTTTGAGCCTCCAGCAATAAATCTAAACTTGTATGGGTTTTTGTGTAGTTTTGGGTTAGCAAAAAGGCGAGGCAATTGCCTTTCTTGATCCTGTAATTCTAAATTATAATCAAGACAATAGCTTTCATGCCTTTTTATGTGTTTCTCAGTGCTTGATCCCTGGTATTGATAAACTTGATTTCCTGAAATTTTTAATTCAAAATTTTGTAAAAGGTTTACACCAAGCTCATTACTGAGGGTTTGTACGTAATACTTCTTGAGTGACTCTTCTTCTTACGTAACTCTTCTTAAGCCTAAGCTGTAGCCAAGTGAAACATCACAGACACTACAAACTCGAGATAGTCAATGACGTGAAACATTAGTGCCCAACTGCTATTTACTGCTGCATTCAATTGGGACCAGACCCCAACACCAGCTCGTGCTTCACGCCACACCGGCCATACGCCCGTTCCGCGTAATTCAGTCAGCGTAATCAGTCTTCCCCCCAGCTGCCCAACCCAGGAAGGCTGATTATATGCATGCTACAGCATGCGTAATCAGCCTTCCTGAGATTGGGCCTTGGGGGGACGGCTGATTATGGCTTCGTTTAATTTGTAATCAGTCTTCCCCCCAGAGCTTCTGCAGGGTGTACTGATTACAATGGTAATCAGTCTTCCATCAACCTATGTTTTGACATTCCAACCCCGATTTCACGTTGTCGGCTGTTGCTGGTTTAATACGGAATTTCCTCCCACCCAGTGCAGACAACGAGCTGTACCAAGTTTCTGGGTTCAAATTCAAAAGTTTTGTGCACGCTTTCGCAAAAGCCCAACGACAGACTGGGAAGAAGAATTAACAAAATGAGCTGAATATGGAGCCCACCCACCATGCCCCACTGTGCCCCACTGTCGAGGTGCCCCACCATACCCCACCGTGCCCCACCATGCCCCACTGTCGAGGTGCCCCACCATACCCCACCGTGCCCCACTATGCTCCACTGTCGAGGTGCCCCACCATACCCCACCGTGCCCCACCATGCCCTACCGTGCCCCACTGTGCCCCACTGTCGAGGAGCCCCACCATACCCCACCGTGCCCCACCATGCCCCTCCGTGCCCCACTGTCGAGGTGCCCCACCATACCCCACCATGCCCCACCGTGCCCCACTGTCGAGGTGCCCCACCATACCCCACCGTGCCCCACCCCAGGGTAGTACTTGGTGGGGGTGGGGGGTCCCCCCCCCCAAATTCATCTATCTATCGTCAACACTTTGATTTCATCTATCTATCGTCAACACTTATGGGCAAATCTATCTATCGTCAACAAATTCTGGGAACAATCTATCTATCGTCAACACATTTTGAACCCAAAATGGGTATTTTTGCCTCAAAATGGCTCAAAATCGGTATTTTTTGTCCCAAATAGGCAAAAAATCGCGCGCTACGCGCGGATTTAGTACATCTTAGTACCTTTTCATTAATATTTACACATTATTACCTACTTAGTACACTATACTATACCTTGATTTTTGGCGACCCCCCCCCCACCATCTATCTATCGTCAACAAGTTTGGGTCGACCCCCCCCCAGATTTCAGACTTGGGTCATCTATCTATCGTCAACACATTTCGGGTCCCAATCTATCTATCGTCAACACCCTGACCAAGTACTACACTGCCCCACCCTGCCCCACCATGCCCCACCGTGCCCCACTGCGCCCCACCATGCCCCACTGTGCCCCACTGTCGAGGTGCCCCACCATGCCCCACTGTCGAGGTGCCCCACAGTGCCCCACTGTCGAGCTGCCCCACCATGCCCCACTGTGCCCCACCATACCCATACCCCACCGTGCATTTTGGGAAAAGCTAGTCCAGTTGCAAAATTGCTTTCCCTTTTTCTCAAGCTTAGGCTTAGGCTTAGGCTTACGTCTTAAAAATGTCTGTGATAAGGACATATTAGTGGTGCTTATTAAGCTGTTCGAACGCAATGCTATCCTGTTCACCAGATATAGACTCTATGATCGAAAAGATTTTGCTCACTGCATTAGCTCTTATTTTTTATAGATGTCCCACAGTCTGTTGCTTTGAATTTCGGTTCATTATGTTTATTTCCCCCTGCTTTGGTCCCTCTCTTTGTCCCTGTTTTAGTTTATTTTTTGAAAATTTTTTAGATATCAATCAAGCCTTCCAGTAATATTCACCAAGTAATATTCACCTTTCCAACCTTAAAAGATGCTGTATAAATGCTAAATTAAGCAAAAAAAATAAGGGCCCAAAATTTAAGGTGCAACCTTGCACCTAACCCTGAATTTTTAGGTGCAATTCTGATTTTTTAGGTGCAAATTGCACCTAAAAAGTGTCTAAAAAAACTATGGTCGAACGTGACTTCAGTGTCCGCCCTTCAACAACCATCGGTCAAGAAGACGGTGCTCGTGCAGCGTATCACTGAGCGGCGACATGTAGAAAATCCGCTGGCGTATTTCGAGCAGCTGACAGACACCGACAACTATCGTCTGCCGAATTATTCGGAAATGAACAATCGCAACCTGGCCAAGCACGTGCTCGGACTGGCTGATGAGGAGGAATTGGAAAGGTTAGCGTTGTTTGGGTGCTTTGTTTGCATTCTGCTTTCTTTTTTCCGAGACAACTTAAAAGAGACAGGGGCGATAATATACGTAATGATTGGTCCTGTTCGGACTTGCTTGTTCATGTAATTTTTGGTTAATATTCTTTATCATCCACTTGAGTAACAACTTTTGCGCTGCCATAAATTATTGGGACCTGGAAATCTTGAATAAACTTTGATATACACGTCGTTGGCGCGATCCATCGTCACTCAGCCCCCCACCGTTGTGGTGAAGCGAGTGTCAATTTCAGCCAACATTAATCGACCCCTTCACAAATCAATCCATCAATCGTCTAGCAAACCCGATGATCCCAACTCGAAATCGGTCTACATCAAAATCTCGGACGCATCTGGTCTGGAACGAAAAGTGGACATCAAGAAAAGTGTGCCTGGATTCAAATTCGGGCCGCGCCGAATCGTGCTCAAGCCGACCGTTCGCGGCACAAGTAGTCAGATCAAAATTCGTATGAAATCCAATACGAACAAATCTCGAAACTCGAAACGACAGCCGAAACCGAATAAATTCTTTCATGATTCGGACAGCGAAACTGAATATTGATCAATCAATTATTAGTGTTGCCCGTGATGATCTGTTTGTCTGTTTGACTGGTTGGTTCTCTTTTACTCATGAATTCATGTACAAAGGAAGATTCATAAAAAGGGAAAACGGTTTCGTAGGGTTAGTGCTCGACTGCTGGCTGACTTGATACGTAAAAATGATGCACATTAGTGTGTATACAAGTATTCGAAAAGTGTAACCGCTGACTCATGCAAATACAACCGATAAAACCAAAAAGAAAACAATAGCGAAAGAAAGGATAAAAATTGCACACAACGACGATCAACAATGCACATCCATCAACAGCAACCGAAATAAAACCTCATTAGGAACACCAGCTAGTAGAGTTATAGTTATCACAGTAAGTAACTTTTTCACGATACTAACAATGGTTACCTTTAGACAGTCCAACAGCACTGCACAATCAAAATCCACTGGTGTAGAGATACAAACGTATAAAAGTGAATAATGTTAGCAACACAGTCAAATACAAATATACTGTTCTGTATCAATGCTGCGTGCTTCTTTCACCACGGTAGTGCCGCAAATCACTCCATTGAACATCCATACACAAGGAAATGTGATGCAAAACGTCGGGAAAAGACAACGGCATATTTCAGCCAAGCACCACTGTAATACAAGAAGAAGCTTACACATCTGCTATGCAGCTGTATTATACTGTTGTTGTCATTCTTGCCTATTGTACTTAGTTCATACGTGTACTCCTGTGACCTATGAAGCCGACAAGATAGCAGTACCTTCATTAAATTACTTAGTAAAATAATGATTAGAATCCTACCACTTTGAGTTTTCAAATGGGTGTACTGCCATATCCCTGTCTATCGTTGAAAAGTACAGTTCAAGCCAGTTGCAGCACGTTCACAGTGAATAATTTTCTGAAAGAGACATCTCTGAACAATCATCAATCATACTTCAAAAAGAACATGTGTCATACATAATCAATCAGTAACACTTTTATGAAAGAATGTTTCTACAGTCTTGGGTTTTCACATGCCTTGACCGCCAGCTCCGCCAGTTGCTCGCTGGTTGCCTTTGCGGGAACTTCCCAGTTATCTTCTTTGATTGCTTTCTTGAGCTCGGTAATCTAAAATTTTGATGCTACCGTAGGCACGCAATTTTGACTTTCTTCTTTTATTGTGGAAACCAGCAGCACAGGACAGGAGACTTTCTTCAATTTTGCCGCTCTTCAGAAGAATAAGAATCGTAATCACAGAACTGCACGGCCTTTGGGCATCTTTAAAATTATACGCAGTGTGCAATTATTATCGTAACGAAAAAACGTTCTATAGTTCTTTCCTACTGGTTCGACTTAATGCATACCTTGAAGTCTCGTTTGTGTTTTTCCACAAATACGCACTCAGCTTGCATCATCGCCGCATCACCAGACTTGCACTCATCGCTGAGCGCCACTGCAACCAATGTTCATATGATTCACTCCCTCGAATCATTGACAACACTTCAAAATCAAGGCACTCACCGTCGTTGTGTCGCGTAGAATAGATGATTTTCAGCGGCTGTCCGCAATAGATGCGCTCGTTCGTGTTTGTGCAAACCTTTCAGGATTTTAATCTGAAAGTGTGTAAACCTATTGCAATCGTCATGATCTGTCCACGCCCAGTGAGCAAAACGTACATGAGACACGACGCGAAAACCTTTTGGGATCAATGCGGCAATGGTTCTTGACTACCAACCTGTTCCTCCGTGAAACTGATGTCATTCGTGCCATTGCCGTTACTTGAGTTGATGGTGCGAGCATCAACTAAAAATACGAAATGACATTTCACGTATCGAAACTGAGAGCTGGCTACATATTTTGTGGTTCCATTGCATTTTTTGGCATTCATTGTACACTGACCATGATTTAGCGGGCGTCGTGACTTGGATCGAGTTTGGTAGCCACCACCGGGCGGAGTGGACTTCGATCGGTTTTCATTTTTCTGCAAAAAGCACTGCAAACATTTCACGGTGCTCTGGTCGGGCCGAACATGTGCTGCAACTGATATTGTCGATTACCAAGCTTTGAGTGAGCTCGAGAGTTCAGGTCTGGTGCCTTCACAGGTGAGCAGGTAGCATCTGCGGCCGCACTCTGACTCGTGCCATCAATGATCGGCTAAAACGTATCAACTAGAATTGCTACTGAACGCACAAGGCCTAACTATACTTCGTTCTCTCAGAGAACAAAGAACAAATTCTCGCGCGCTGATTGGTCCACGTATATTCAACAGCCAATCAGTGGGCGAGAATTTGTTCTTTGTTCTCTGAGAGAACGAAGTATAGTTAGGCCTTAACAGAAGACAAACGAACTGTTGATGTTTCATGCAACAATGTGGTTTGCACATCGCTCAGGGACAGGTGCGCGCTGAACGACCGTGTGTTTGTGTTTTGGAGGTGGACTTGACATAAGCTATGGTGAATCGCGCTGCCGTTTGGTGACCTGCGATTGACGACGGAGATCTGTCTGGTGACCTCACCTAGTCAAACATTTAGCAAACACTGTCTACATAACTGTGATTCTATATCTCACCAAACAGTGGACCAAGCTTTTCGCGTGCTAAGCGGTGCTCCGATGTCAAACTTGGTGATCGGTCCAGCTCTGCCTTGGTCATATGCCTTTGTATTATCTTAGAGGTTCTGATGCTACTAATTCCAAGCAGCACAAGAGTCTTCGAATTTAGTCGATCGGAAACAAGTCACACGATCAAGGCAAGACCGGGCCGATTACCAAGTTTGATATCATCCACAGCCTTTGTCGATCTAACCGATGTTTCATGTGCAAATGCAAAGATACAATTGTGTGAGCAAAACATAATTGAGACCACAATTAAGACGAACGCAAGCCCCGACGGCGACAATGTTTCTATATAAATCTCGCCCGTGTGCTGGTCGCCAACCTTGGGTGAGCGCGGTCTGCTTGGAGTCGTATCCAGCCGAAATGGACGCGGAGACCGCGAGCGGGAGGCGATGGGAGAATGGGGATCGTGGTCTAAGTCAGGATCATTCGTGCTCATCTGTGCTGCATTTGGTACAGTCATTTGCAGCTGGTTACCACTCGAGGAAACCTGCAAGATAATCACATGCGTCTCTACCATCGCAAGATGTACGTCATTGAAGACTGCATTATGGCATTTGAAAATAAAACGGATTAAACGGGATCCGCATAACGAGCCTTCCCCCCAGGGCCGTTTCCCGGGAAGACTGATTACGAGTGCTATGGATGCCACGCATGGTATTCAGCCTAAGCCCAAGCCTACGTTTAAGCCTGTGTAAATGCCCAAGCCTAAATTTGTGCGCAAACGTGAGTCTAAGCCTGAGCCTGAGCCTGAACTGAAAGCTAAGCCCAAGGCTTGGTTCAGGACTAAGTTACAGCTGGATTTTCATTTAATCCGTTTTATTTTCCAGTCCATAATCATTCTTCCCCCCAGCACGCATAAATCCGTTTAATCCGGTAATCTCTGTTTAATCCGTTTTATTTATAATCAGTCTTCCCGGGCACGGCATGGACGGGCGAGGCGCTGTAGCCGGGCCGTAGGCACGGGTCCCGTCTAGTAATACATAATAAGACAGAAAGTCGCGTACCTTAATGTCAACGTCAAACCAGTGAGCAAACATCTCCATGAACTCGCTGTTGGCGCAATATCGGGCAGTGTGCGGGCAGCAGAACAACCTGACACAAAGCAAATATCATTCGGATGACTTGACAACAGACTGCCTTGTCTGCGTAGAACGGCCGATAATGAAGCTGCCATCATATGGACTGACCTTTCGCTCGATTTTATTCTGCCTGCTACATGCCATGCTATATGTCGACTGGCTGGCTTCCTGGGACACTGTTGGACTGATCGGCATCGACCATGCTCGGGCGCTGCACGGACTCTACACGGGGATTCACATGTAGGGGAATCGACGCGCTCCTGCAAGAGGGTGTGATGTGAAATCAATAATCACATGCGTCTCTCCGCCATCGCAAGGTCTACATTTTGTCATTGGTTGGCTGATGTTCCACTTTCTGGTACTGTAGAATTCGCCGAAATGTATACATTTTGCACCTTTTGACGAAAACAAACACTTACTGTCTGATCGGTAGGTCGATTCAATGGTGTCGAATGATGAATTGGTGTAGATGGTGAGGAACAGGAGGAGTCAAGCTGTACTACACCTGAAGGAGCAGAGGTTACCTAAATGCAAATTAAGGCGGCCTTAAGCAAAAGTATGGGAAATAGGAAGTTGGAAATTTTCGACGTGTTATAACAGAATTTCTCTTTCCAAATTTCGCAAAAAAATTAAAAGGTAGGAGTGTTAAGGCCTAACTATACTTTGTTCTCTGACGCAACAAAGAACAAAAGAACATCAAGAACTCTATGTAACAAGAACAAGCTAGAACTGAGTTGCGGCTTGTTCTTTGTTCTCAACTGTTGCCGCTTGTTGTGTTGTTTCGCGAGGGAACTATTGTTCTTCCATGTTCCGGGACGAAACAAACGCTATGAAAGAGAAAAATTCAAATTTGTATGAAGCCCCAGTTGCCCCCAGAGATTTAAGGAGCGCTGCTGCACGCTTATCTGAAAGGTGTGGCGACCAAAAGAGAGGTTAAAAACAGCGAAAAAAGCAGCACCATCGACCATCTGATGGACGCGACCGGGTTGTCAACTTACGGTGTCAGGCAACATAATACGTTATCCGCCCGCCACACATCATATAGTGCACAACACACACACACACACACACACACACACACACACACACACAATGCGCATAACGCACAGCATAACGTTATCAGCACCTCATTAGCAGCACTCAATTGGTTCTTATAAAGGATTAGCGCGCTCGATAACCGCGGTCCAGTGTTGTGGTGGAAGTGCGTGTGTGTGTTGTGCACTATATGATGTGTGGCTGCATAACGTATTATGTTGCCTGACACAGTAAGTTGACAACCCGGTCGCGTCCATCAGATGGTGGATGGTGCTGCTTTTTTTCGCTGTTTTTAACCTTACTTTTGGTCGCCACACCTTTCAGATAAGCGTGCAGCAGCGCTCCTTAAATCTCTGGGGCAACTGGGGCTTCATAAAAATTTGACTCTTTCTTTCATAGTGTTTGTTTCGTCCCGGAACATGGAAGAACAATAGTTCCCTCGCCCCCCGAAACAACGCAACAAGCGGCAACAGTTGAGAACAAAGAACAAGCCGCAACTCAGTTCTAGCTTGTTCTTGTTTGATCAAGTTCTTGATGTTCTTTCGCTTCTTCTGTTGTGTCAGAGAACGAAGTATAGTTGGGCCTTAACACGATAAAATTTCCTACTTTCCAGTTTTTGATTCCCGACTTTCACATAAGGCCGCCCAGTACTGAAATGCACACGTCATCAATCAGGAGCGTTCAAAAGTTTGCACGAGCGTAACCAATGTGAATGGTTTCTGTCCAATTATGAGAGGTAAACGGTCGGGAAGATAAAACTGACCTTTTCTGGACGCACACAGTGTGCCGCAAAACCGGACGTGAAATTCGGGTTGACAGCTGCAATATAATACGGACAAATTTATTTATGGCCAATGTCAAATTTGGTGATCGGTCCGGTTTCGCTCCATCACGTAATTAGTTTGTTCTAATCTTACTGATGCTACTAATTTCAGTCA
>JASAMV010008104.1:0-18709 GCA_030248065.1 Rhynchonema sp. JSB1_4 | reverse complement strand
ATTAACATTGACACTAACACTGACACAAACGTTGACATAAAAATAAACACAAAAAAGAAAATCCTTGCGTTTATGTTTGTGTTAGTGTCAACGTTAGTGTTAGTGTCAATGTTAGTGTAAGTGTCAATGTTAGTGTTAAGGTTAATGTAATCCGCTTCTGTGAACCGGGCCCAGGACACTTTAGTGTCGCGTGCTTCATCCAGCGTGACTGTTTCTGCGCCCAAGGCTCGTTTTCGATGGGCTTTTTCTGAGGGCTTATTTCGTACCAGTCAATCTTTGAACTTTTGCGAGGGGGCGTAAGGGTGCACTGTGTGTACTCAGTGCGTCTCCCTTCCTGCGCACTGCGTCGATGCGATCGGCTCAGAGACTAAACTGCACGTACCTAGGGGTGGCGGCGGTTGGACGATGAGCACATTTCGATCCACCGGTTCGGCCGGCGACAGCACAACGTTGGCGTAGTCGGCCAAATGTCGCGCCACCGACGGACGACGATTGACGATCCAGGATTTGACCTGTGAATTAGTTTTAGACGACTCGTGGGTAAAACATAAAGTCTGCCAATAGCACACCGATTGTCTGTTTTTGGCCTGTTGGGCGTACATCTTGCGATTGTCCATTCGCCATTTCCTCGATTCGATATATTGTAATTGCATTGGAGCTGTAAAGAACAGAAAAGAGGGCAGGGTCTTTTTTCAAAAATCTTTTGGCTAATTTTTAAATGGGGTGAACAGTAAAATGTTGTTTTACTACTACCTTATCGTGTTTTTGGTGCGTTTTGTCGCTAACAAGATATTTTTGCCTTGGACCACAAACTGACCCACAAAATATCCCGCGAGTTGTTAGTTGGGCTTTGGGTGGTCGAATCCGCAAGACGGTGAACGCTAGCCACTCCTTGATCATACAACCAGGCAACAAAAGGGCGAAGAGTGAAGGCTTTTGGATTTTGTTTGCTACTTTCAGAAAATACTTCCCGGGACTGCTTACTTGCTTACTGGCTCATTTGCCACTGGCTTGTTTACTGACGCAGTGAGCCAGTAAAAATGGCAAAAAAACTTGTGTGAGGGTGACAGCATTTTAGTATGGCAATAAGCATTTGTTTCAGTAATTGTCCCATCCGGTCTTGTGTGTAACTGTGCTTCTATCACAATTTGCTTGCATGGTTTTACGCGTCATGAAGAGCAATAAGACAAACAAACAAACAAGTAAGAATTTGTAAAAAAATGTGCAACGACGCACTGGCTTTCTTATATTTCATCAAGCGATTTTGTTTGTTTTTGGCTTTCGACTTCGATCGATCTGGCGAGCCACCCATCGGCGGCAACGCGTCCTGTGGTGTGACACAATCGTCTTCCATCTGTTTTCGACCGACCAACAGCGCGTAAATCGTGATTACTGTCGAGCCTAAGCAAAGTTTGGTCACCATCTATTAGCACATGCGGTCACCAAAGTATGACACTTGTTCAAACTTCGCCTTTTGTTTAGAAATGTGTGGGCTGCTGCATTTGCTGTGCAGCGTAAGTTGTGAGAGGTAAGTACACAACTCCCCCAACCAGTGTAGTTCCTGTCCTGGTACGGAGGGGGAGATAGCGGACCCCCCGTTTTTTTCGGAAGGGTAGATAGTGTACCCCCGAGGGGGGAAGACCCAAATTCAGGAAAAAGTCACTTTTTGAGGTAAAAAATTTGACCTATTTTTGCCCCTTGTTGGAAAAAATTCTTTATAAAAAGGATATTTTGGCGACTTTTGAGAACAATGACCTGAAAAATCACACATTTTAGGCCCAAAAATGCCCATTTTGGGCCTAACAATGGCCATTTCAGGCAAAAATTGGGGGAGATAGTGTACCCGGATGCCGCGCGCAAACCCACCCATAATACCTATTTTTAGGCGATTGTCGGCGAAAATTTGGAAAAAGTACTATTTTTACCTAATTTTTTGGCCAAAATTGTATCACAAAAACGGTGTTTTTTTCGCCTTTTTGGGTGACCAAAATCATACCTCTCACGCTTCCGGTCCCAACCCCGCATCATACTTACCTCCCACACATGGGCCTGCCACTACACTGACCCCAGTACCCTGTTTGGTCCAAAATCGCCAAAAATCGGGTAAGAATCGACCAAAAGTGCAAAAATTTGCGCGATTTATGCACATTTTAACCTATAAAAATTGAATTCTCACGAAAGTAGTATTGAAAAGGGTATTTTGGTGACGTTTGACTACATCGACCTGAACATCACCCATTTTAGGCCTAAAAATGCCTATTTTAGGCAAAAATTGAGGCGGTTAGTGTAGCCTGCGCGGCGGTTAGTGTACTAGTGTACCTTAGTAGCGGCGGTTAGTGTATCTTAGGGGGGACCCCTCCCAGGAACTACACTGCCCTGCAGCAGTGGTGTAGCTACCCAGGCGGGGCGGCAACCTACTGTACCACCCAAAATGCGGGGCGGCAACCTACCTACTGTACCAGCCGAGCTAGGGGCGGGGGGGTCGTACCACTTGGGGGGGTCATCTGGAAACCGAAATTTTTTATGTCTAAATACTGAAGAAAATGTGGCCTAAAACACTAATTTCGCGCGCAGCGCGCGATTTTTCGCCTAATTTTATGCAATTTTAAGCCAAAAATGAATGTTTTGGGTGAAAAGTTAGGTGGGGCGGCAACCTACCTACTGTACCAGGGGAGGGGCGGCAACCAACCTACTGTACCAGGCGAGGCGAGGGGCGGCAACCTACCTACTGTATTGGTCGCACAATGACTTTATAAGAATTGGTCAAATTTTTTTCCTGAATCGCAAAGCAGGCTAGTGACGGGGCAATGACGTTGCGTTGCGCGATCACACACAAAACACGTAGTAAAGAGAATGTTTCAGACCTGCGGCAGCGTGGTTGATCTGCTAGATTATTTTCAGCTGAAAATGTTTTGTGAGAATCACAAATAGCACAGTGGTTAAGAGTGACTGAACGTGAAAATCAGGATTGATTTTGATGAATTCTTATATGGTCATTGTGCTACCAATACCTAGGGGGGTCCCCCCCCCCAGCTACACCACTGCCCTGCAGTACAGTACCACCCTTCAATTGGGGTTGGGGTTACCGGCAGGCAAAACGGCAAATTAAATTCACAAACCAAAAGCTATCCAAGCGACGCACGCGGTTGGTCCGACCCACCAGAGCTCAGCAATTTCGGATGTCATAGTCATTGTGAAAAAGGTCAATTTGTGGAGCTAAAATAACAACAATGTTTGTTAGCGATCGCACAGCATTCAAAGAAAAGACATTGCAAGACTCAGCTTGAATATAGAAAGAAAGAGAAAAATAGAATGTCGAGCCGAACGCAAACGGACATTTTATGATTTATATAGTCCAACAACAGCTAATGCAGAATTTATGTCCACTGCGTTGCCTGATCCGCCAAGCACATAACGCGTGATGCAACATTACAAGCACAGACAGGCAGTCAGCTTGTGTGTGTTGGCTGGCTGCGTGGGTGTGTTTATAATGTTGCATCACGCGTTATGTGCTTGGCGGATCAGGCAACGCAGTGGACATAAATTCTGCATCAGCTGTTGTTGGCCTATAGCAGTGGCTGGATGGTCAGTTGTGTGTGCGTGTGAGGCGGTATAATAGTCCACCCACGAGCTCATGAGCCGACTTTTTTGAAGTTGGCTTGTGCGGATGCGGATCCAATAATGTTCAGTTTACGCGTATTTCGGAAATGAAAGAAAGAGAAACCCACGTATTTTTTAAAAACACGCTCTCCACCTCGGTGCGTAAATTCCCTTTTGACTCCCAAAACTTGTGTCTTGAACAACGTTGCTGTTCGCGTAAGCACGCAACAAATTGAGGTCAGCTAAAATAGCCGGAACTTGTCATCATCTCTCTCCGCCCAATCTCTTTCCTTTGTTTGCGAAAACACGTGTAGCCGGGGCATTTTGAATCTGGCCAAGCGCAAGCTTTAAAGGGGAAATTGCACATTCCTAATCGCCTTTCAAGTTTTACAAGTGTTTAGACAGCAATGTGGGCATCACAAAAGTCAAATCATTTGGTATAAACTCTCAAACATGTTCCGACGAGATTCCGTTTAAGACAAGCCACTGGGAACAAAATTCGGCGCGGACCGGCCGAATTTCTACCTGCGCATTCAGGCAAATTGCCTGATCAAAAAGCTCTCAAGGCGAAGGAATGTTTCGCATGATTTTTGAAACTCACTAACTATAGAATTTCGCTTTTCTTTATATTTCGAATTTCAACGAATTGTTCCAGCGTGTCTGCTAAATGTTTCATGCTCTGCTTGTCACGTTGGAACAATTCGTCGAAATTCGAAACATAAAGAAAAGCGAAATTCTATAATTAGTGAGTTTCAAGAATCATGCGAAACATTCTATCGCCTTGACAGCTTTTTGATCAGGCAATTTGCCTGAATGCGCAGGTAGAAATTCGGCCGGTCCGCGCCGATTTTTCTTCCCGACGGTTCCTTTTAATATGCTTCTCCTGGGCACATGTTTGAAACTTTGTACAAAGTGATTTGACTTTTGTGATGCCCAAATTGCTGTCTAACCACTTGTAGAGTTTGAAAGGCGATTAGGAATGTGCAATTTTCCCTTTAAAAAAAGTCGTCTCATGGGCAGGGTTCGTGGTTGGACTATACTCCACTTTTTTGGAGGTGGAACCAGTGTAGTTCTTGGCCAGGGTGTTGACGGTAGATACAGTGGAACTCGGAATGTGTTGACGATAACATGTGTGAAAAGTTTTTCAAGCGAAACGCTTCCGGTGTTTCACAGTTGTTATCTACAACACTATATTAAAGCACAAGAAAGTTTTCTTGGAATTCAACATCTTGGTTTTGCGTCAAAAACGATAAAAGAATGTTTCTCTGATGCGCTGCGCTCGCAGTGTTGAGCTGCTGTATGAGCTGACTGAACTGTTTACCAATATGTGCGAGATTGAATTTTATCAGTTTTATCAGCGAATGACACCGGGTAATTTGACAGAACACTTTGCTAAATGTCGCCGCATGTTTGTGGCTCTGGTGAACTTTTGCGTGCAATTGGGGCACGGGATGTTTGCAACTACTTTCAAGGATGACGTAGTTGTAATTGCTGTATCGGTACTTGACGTCGCATTAAGTGGCGATGAAACAGATGACCTGTTGCACATGATGGAACCCTGCAATGTAAGTTCATAACATTGCTGCCTCATGCAAATAACGTCTTCATACTAACGAGTAGAAGAAATCTAGACCTGGTGTCGCTTCCGCTTATGTTCTCGTAACTTGCTCGGCCTGACAAATGACGCCCCACATACATCACATGTGGACAATCTGGGATCGACAGGCTTGCAAGCGGCATCGGTGGACGGTACAAATCGATGATGCGAACGTTGATGATCACGTAGCGAATCCAGTCGAGAGAACACCTTGCTGCATTCAGCGCACGTGTGTTCAACCTAAACGGGCAAGTATTGCTGAAACTTGGGAAAACATGGTTATCATGTATTTCCTTAGACTTTTACATATTTCCTTATTGTATGTATTTGTCCAACGAGCCGCTCAATGTGCAACCTAAGTTGCTCACTGTCATGTGTGATTTCTCATACTTTGCAATTTCAAGGGGAGTCGTGGAATTTCAACCTCAGCTATAAGTTGGCTTGCAACGTTTTCTTCGACGGCTTCCTTTGACTCGACTAAGAAGGGAAAACTGATAATACAACACATTTTGCACTGGCATGCACTTACCAAATCTCCAACTTTATGCACCGACTGCCTGTGCCGCTTCAAGTGAGTTTTCAGCACGAATGCGGCGTCACACATGTCACAAATATGTGTTTTGTTTCTTGAATGAACCGCCATATGAGTCTTCAGGTGATGGGAAAGTTTAAACTCGGCGCCACATTCAGTACAGATGTGAGGACGTTCCTCCGAGTGTACGGTACGCAAATGACGACGGAGTTGAGTCACGCCTGTGGTATAAAAATAGAACTGTAGGAAATCCGTCGGCCCACGGCAGTTTTACGCTGCACAGAAAATGCAATAGCGCACACATTTCTAAGGGCGGACTTAGGTTGAACACGGAAACCGGAACACGGAAATGATTCAGGCACGCAAACGGTGCTTTTGCTGTGATGATGACAAAAGCCAGCGTGCTGACGTAAAAAGCCCGCGTGTTGACGCAAACAGCAACTATTGACACGGAAATATTTCCGTGTTCCGTGAAAATAAAAAAACACGGAACACGGAAACCGGAAATATTTCCGTGTCACGGAAATATTTCCGTGCACGGAAATCCCCGAAACTGGTTTGTATGCAAATTATTTCCGTGTTCCGGTTTCCGTGTTCAACCTAAGTCCGCCCTAAACAAAATGCGAAGTTTGAACAAGTGTCATACTTTGGTGACCGCAAACACATGCGGTTTGATTTAGCTGCGTGACAGAACAATTTTCGGGACTATCGCACAATTTGGTTATGTTTCTATCATTTCATGGATATTATCCAGAGAAAAGATGCATTCATTGACAACAAGCATGCAGATTGTGTGCGTGGGAGTGGGAGTGCCATTACGCGAAGGATGCCTATACATGTAATACGTTGGGCATAGCCTATGCTCAACGTGATGGCACCAGGTATAGTGTTTCCTTTTTATGCAAGTCAAAGGAAACAAGCGACCCTACGCTATAACTCAACTCCAGTTTGGGGTCGAGATTTCAGAAAACTAATGAAAGAGATTAAGAATGTGTCCTTGTTAAACCAAGCACGACACTCAGCAGCAAACAATGGAATGTTTCATTGACGTGCTGGCAGCGCACACGTAAATGCTCATACAGCGAGCATGTGAAACATTGTTGTTGTTAGATTCCACAGGCAAACTTTGACACGTTTTTGCCGGCTGCGTGATTGACTCGAAATTGTAATCTCGACCTCAACTAGAAGTTCAGTTATAACACGGGGGTCGTTTGTTTCGGACCAAGAAAAACAGGAAACACTGTATTGGTCGCACAATGACTATATAAGAATTCATCAAATCAATCCTGATTTTCACGTTCAGTCACTCTTTACCACTGTGCTATTTGTGATTCTCTCAAAACATTTTCAGCTGAAAATAATCTAGCAGATCAACCACGTTGCCGCAGGTGTGAAACATTCTCTTTACAACATGCTTTGTGTGCGATCACGCAGCGCAACGTCACTGCCCCGTCACTTTACCTCTTTACGATTCAGGAAAAAAATTTGACCAATTCTTATAAAGTCATTGTGCGACCAATATCAAAAACACAAATGTTTCATTGTCAGGTAGTGATGTTTCTCACCGTGCGAACACTCAGTACAAGCGCATCTCCGAGCACGAGTTTCTGATGATAGTTGTCTGCCATCCTTGGATATCTGAACATCTCCGGTTGATGCAGTGAACGTGACAGCTGTTGCTGGATCAGCACAGGAAGCTTCATGTCGATTCTGATGCGTCTTCTGAGTAAATCGCCGTGAACAATAGCTGAAGAAAGGAAAAAAATCAGCAAGCTAGGTGACACTATCCCACAAAGGCACTCTGCTAACCGGCATTTGAATGGTTTGGTGTTCGTATGGAGAAGCAGATGCGAGCGAAGATGTGACTTTTGACGAAATCTCTTGGAGCACATGGAACATACGAACGGCCGGTGATCGTTGTGCGTTCGAAGGTGTAATTGCAGAGAATATCGGTTTGAAAACAGCTGAAAAAACGGGGCACAGTTCAGCTTGACCGTCCAAAACTGGCTTGAAAAGTACACTATTGACCAATATAAATATCGGTCGTTACGCACTCTTTTGTCACACAAATGACATTTCCAAGCCTTGTTGCCATTTTTGTCAGTAGTTTCGTTCTCCTTGTTGATCACCAATGGACGCTGTGTAACATCGTTAGAAGGTGGTGGAACCAAAGTTGGTCCTCGGCATGCAGGCCACAACGTGCTGCATGGTAGCCGGATGGTCAGGTAACCGAATGGGAATCGTAACTGGACTGGGACAATAATGCGCGTTGCTGCGTTCCGCTCCATTGTTTGACGCAGTTCCTCCGTGAATAACGGACGCAGGTCGACCTAAATGCAGGTACACGAAGAAACTAAATTCGCTCATCACACACAAATTCTATTGTTGTTCTCGTAAATTGTGACAAGCTGGACCAACGTGAAGAGTACTGTTATCAAATCGACAAGTGATGCCAGCGGCATCATCCTGACAGCTGGGCGGCCTGGCTGGTTGCCCACGATTTGTGCTCTCACGCGCGGCAACAGCTGACGGACTTGACTGCTCGTGCTGGTGCATTGACTCGAAATCAAGAAATGAAACAGCTCCTGCGAATAAGTTAAATTGGAACCACGCAGCTCTGGAAACGTTTGTCAGAGTGAGCCGCAACACATGCAAACTTACCCTGCCCCACAACAGCCGGAGGCAAATTTGAATTCGACGAGGCGGTTCCGTCCCATCCCTTCTTCAGCTGTTCCATAATCCGAGCGACTTCCAGGCGATCAGCTTGTTGATTATGTTCATCAAGAGAGGCCAAAGGCTGAAACCAATGTCAGCGTACAACACTGGGTTCTGATTCCATGAAGCCCGTACGTAACGCGTTTAGTCTGCTTACCACTTGTTCCAAAACCCATAATCACTCACTCACCTGAGCATTGTCAAGCTGTATGTAATGTGGTGCTGTTGTAGGTGTAACACCACTAGTTGCTGTGTGACTGCGGCTGGCGCTATCAAAACCATCTGCGATATATGGTGAGCTGAGGTGCTGACTTTGAGTGTTCGTTGTGGTCTGCTGAAAAATATGACACTTGATACTGATAGCCATGACGAGTAGACCAGCAGAATCAATGCAAGATACTTGCTGTCCACTGCAAGCTGATGTGCTTGCGATTGCCGTGTGTTGATCACTTCCGTCGATCTCAAATTGACTTGCTGCAATGTGCACTTGGGCTTGCTGTGGTTTACGAGCATGCTCCTCAAACCAAAGACTGGCATCGGCCAGAAAAGTCAGAGGAGGCAATGAATCGGGCACCAGTGCGTCAAGATTGAGTGTCAATACGTTGTTCGCTGCAGAATCGTGAGCACTTTGAAGGAGATCCATGCCGATATTAAATCAGAGTTGCGTTCCACGGAAGTCTGTGCCTGCAAATCATTTTTCAGTTAAAATTTGCTTTTGGTCTGCTCCTGCTCCTGCTCATATTATGTAAAAGCGATTCAAGAAAACACAAATCAGCATCCTGAATCTTGGATAACGATGCAGGAACAAAAAACTTCCCTTTGTTTGCCAAACTCTCGGCCCAGCCACCTCCCTTTAAACTGAAACAACACTGCAGCAATATGCTCAACACGCATAGCCAGAACACAGACTGGACAGCAGCCAAGGCATCGACCAAGCAGCAGCCAATCAGGTTTCAGAATACCAGAGAACAACCAATGATGGTGCAGTGGTGGTTCTTTGTGTTCGGTGCAACATCGAGCGCCAGTCAGTCAAGATCAAGAATAGCAGCGGACCATCGTGTTGCTGAACAACGATCAGGCTAAATACCATCCAAAAACCGCCTGAGCGGTGAATAAGATCAATCCAAAAAGACGCGTGCTAACATCAGGTTGGCTGTTTTCGCTTTGAGATGCGATGAAGTGGAATTTTAATTTTGTTTGGTGGTCTTGGTCTTCTTGGTACAGTATGATTTTCGTTCAGGCAAACGCGTTTGTTTACCATCAAAATGGGTGACGAAGTGACTGAAAAAATGGGAAACATGAAGATCGAAGGAGAGGATGAACCGCCGAAGAAAATCATCGGTAATGTCTCGGCTCGGTGCAACTGTGAATTGCACCTGATGAGCTTTAAAAACTGCTTCCTCCTGAAAAAGCTGAGCTAACTGATGGTCAGCAAAAAAGCTAAAACAAGTGCAATCCGCAACTCCGCACCATGGCAAGGTCCCCATAATTGTCTTTTGCTGAATTGGATTTGAATCTGATTTGGATAATAAATAAGAGGCACATAATGCCGCGGCACCAGAGAGGTCGCAATCGGGCCGGGTTTGGCCCCCAAATCTCCGGGCCGGGCCGGGGTGCCCGGCCGGGCCCGAACCCCCAAATCTCCGGCCCGGCCCGGCCCGAATTTTTGACTCAGATTTTAACCCAATTTTTGTCATAATTTTTGCGATTTTTTTAACCTATTTTTTGGTTGAAAATTCATTGTTTTCCATGAAAAAGTCGTCACATAGACAAGACTGATCACTTACTGGCCCAATCCGTCAGAAATTTTAGTATTTTTGACAAAAAATCCCTACTTTTCCAGTAAAATAAGTCACTTCAGAGTTCAGAAGCTTCGGGCCGGCCCGACCCTCCAAATCTCCGGCCCGGCCCGAGCCAAAAGCCCAAAACCGCGGCTCGGCCCGGCCCGAGGTCGGGCCGGTCCGATTGCGACCTCTGCGCGGCACCTGTCCGCACTCGGCCCGAATAGGCCTTATTTTTTGCTTGAAAATTATTTGGGAGCTTTCAACTGCAGCCACTGGAATCTCCGGCAAGGTCAAGTGGTTCAACGTAAAGAACGGCTATGGTTTCATCAATCGTAAAGACACGAACGAGGACATCTTCGTGCACCAGGTTAGCGCTATAAAAATCAACCAAGACATGTAGTTCGTGTCTGAGTCTGACAGATCCAAAAGGAAAACACAATGACCCGCCGCCGCCTGTATACCTGTCGTCAGTGCAGTTCCTGGGGGAGGGGGTCCACTCCACCCTAAGGTATACCTGCGGGCCGAAAAAAACCGTTTTTTCGAGAAAAAAACCGAAAAAAAAGTTTTTCCGAGGCCGGGAAAAATACGTTTTTATTTTTCCGGAAATTTTTCCAAGTGGCAACGTTTGGAAAAAACGGAAAAAAACCGAGATATGTTCCAAGGTTGCGAGAGGATGTTGTTAAAACCAATGTAAATCGGTACCAAACAGTTTAAAATGAGCACTTTCTAATCTCCAAGTGCATTTTTAGCCTGTTTCAGGCCATTTCCCGACGAAATTTTCTCCAAAATAGGCGTTTTTGGACCATGGGTATCCTTAAGTACTGGAAAAATATTTGGAAAAAAACGGTTTTTTTTCGAAAAGAAACTGTTTTTTTCCAAATATAAAGGCAGTCTACGGGGGGTTGTCACTCAGCCCCCGAATACCGTAACCCACCGCAAGCGAGATCGTTGCGAGACCCATGCTGATCGCTGCTTATCGACACGTGTATTAGCGGCAGCAAGCTAGAAATTGTCATCGTGCGCGCGATCACCAAAACGTCGAAATGTTGGTTGGTGTTGGCGCTAACACGCAAAACATAGATAAAAAACAAAATGGTCTCGACACGATCCTTGCAGATCAATATTACGGTGGGTTACGGTATTCGGGGGCTGAGTGACAACCTCCCGTAGACTGCCTTTATATTTTGCGGAAAAATACGCAAGTATACCCTATACACTAGCCGCCGCGATCAAGGTGCACCAGTACACTAACCGCCTCAATTTTAAGGGGCAAAAATAGGTCAAATTTTCGAGCTCATAAAGTGACTTTTTCCTGAATTTGGGTCTTCCTTCCCCCCTTTGGGGTACACTATCTCCCCCTCCAAAAAAACGGAGGGTCCGCTATCTCCCCCTCCGGACCAACACTGGTCTCCCCCAAGGTAGGTACACTAACCGCCGCGCCGGACCAGGAACTACACTGCCTGCTGTGCAGATGATTCTCGGGCTGAGATCGATCTCAGTTTTCGTGCGTTACTTTGTGTACACAATTCAATTGTTTGTTACGGGGCGATTCCTTATGTGAGTAGACCATGCATGACATGACGATGTGTTGAACTCCAGACTGCAATATCGCGTAATAATCCGGAAAAATATCTGCGCTCGTTGGGCGACGAAGAAGAAGTTGAATTCGACGTGGTTGAAGGCGCCAAGGTGGGACACTAACTGCACAATAACAGAAATCACGATTTACAAAATTTTGATTCCTTGTACTGGCTGAAAATGCTGGTGTGTTACTTGTTAACAGTCTCAAGATGCTGATGTGTCAGTTATTCATAGTC
Organism: Rhynchonema sp. JSB1_4; assembly: GCA_030248065.1. Lineage (NCBI taxonomy): Eukaryota > Metazoa > Nematoda > Chromadorea > Monhysterida > Xyalidae > Rhynchonema > Rhynchonema sp. JSB1_4. The sequence continues at coordinate 6,664 of JASAMV010008104.1, read as the reverse complement.
TCATTCAAGACTACATGAATGACGGCAGTGGCCAGCCAGTACCGAAATTTGTGATCAGTGATCGGATCTGTTTTGGTCTTGTAACCTTTCTAAACTTTATAAGCTTGTTGAGGATGTTTTGTGATATTGACAAAGCCGTACAAATACATGACATTCATCAGATAAACGCTGGTCAAAATTAGTGCCAGCCAGCCAATAATTCTCATGAAACATCCATGACTAAAGTAGATCGCCAAGTTTTGAATCGTCCAATATGTTTTCAATTCATTAGTCACTAATTTTAGGGTCCGGAGGCAGCGAATGTGACAGGTCCTGGTGGTGAGCCGGTGCAAGGCAGCAAGTACGCAGCGGACAAGGGCGCCGGACGACCGTTCCGTCGTCGATTCTGGTACGGACGTGGACGCGGTCGTGGACGCAATAGTGAAGGTGAAAATGAAAATGGTCTGAGTCAAGCTGTCGCGAATATCTCGAAAATGGGATTTGTTCCTTTCGGCCACCAATGCCACCAGAAGTTCGCTGGTTCGCGTCAAATGGTGATTGAATCATTCTGACTTGGTCGTGTGCTGTTTTGCACATGTAAATTGTTAGATATCATGGGCGCAAAAATAATCGCGTGACCAAGGCACGTTTGATCGCAAAGTGTGATCCAAATCTACTGTACATCCAATTCCAAATTACAACAGGCGAAGGTGGCGAGATGGTTGAGGGCGACGGGGAGGGCGGTATGCGTCGTCGACCACGTGCGTTCGGTGGCCCGCCATTCCGCGGACGTGGTGGTGGATTCTTCCGTGGCGGTCGCGGTGGTGGGTTCCGCGGCGGTTTCCAGGTCGGTCAGCCTGTCGGTCGCGGACATCGTCGCGCGTTTTGAAATAGTCGCGCGCATTTGCAACTTGCTGAGGCCTATACTTCGGCTTACGCTCAGGCTGCCAGGTTTCCCCAACAGCCAGCGACGTTCGCATAACGCGCGACCAAGTGATAAAGAGCGACGATGTCTCACAACCAGCCTGTCCTCTTTGTCAACATTAATTGACTTGTGAAAATATGTTCTCGCGGTTTTATACGGTTCATTGTTCTCTATTCTGTATTTTGTGCGTTCCCAGGGACGCGGTGGCTTCCGCGGTGGGCGTTTCATGGGATTCCGCGGTGGATTCCGCGGCATGCGACGCGGACGTGGTCGTGGACGCGGTATGTTGTTCTATGCATTTTCACTTTCACTCACTATTAATTTCACTGTACGTGCTCTGCTCGCAACGGCTAAACATTGACCAGCTTAGGCAAACATGGTGATCAAAATTGTTTTAAGCCAGCACGAAAGTTCAACTTTTTACGCTGGTCTAAATTATCTACCCCAGAGGTATCAATACAGTAAGTAGTCCTCCGCCACTCGGCCGGTGCAGTAGGTTGCGATTTTTGGCTAGAAGAATTGCGTAAAATCGGTATTTCTCTCTCCAGATAGGCGAAAAATCGCGCTGTACGGGCGAAGGTAGCGTTTTGGAGTACATTTTTCATCAACATTTAGACATAAAAAAGCTTTTGTTCCCGGATGACCCCCCAGATCGGCTGGTACAGTAGGTAGGTTTCCGCCCCACACTGTTGGTGGTACATTAGGTTGCCACCTCGCCTGAGTAGCTACACCACTGATCAGCACTCAACAAATGCAGGTGGTTTGCGTGGTTCAGGTGACGAGCACGACGGTGGCACAGGCGATGAGGCACCACAAGACGTCGATGCCGCCGGTGACAATGGAGACAAACCACGTGGACGTGGACGACGTCGCACCAGGGGTTGGTGATGTTTCCCGCGATACCTTCCTTTCTTGGTGTCTGAAATTTATATTTGCGACCAAAATTGGCTGTTTGCAAACAAAATTCTAGGTGCACAAAGTGCACGCACTTGTGTTGGAAATCTTGAAGAGACCTTTGAAGAAGGGGTGTTGTTTCTATTGTCTTGGGGTCTTGCTTCTGGCAGCAGAGAGGTAGAACGAAAAAATTAGATAAATTAGGTTTTTGCTTCCGTTAATCTCACGCGTCCTGCTGTCTCTGGCGTTCGATTTCGTTTTGGCAATATTTTGCACGATATCTTTACGGTACTCTACTCAGGCACTATCAAGGCCAACAGCTACCTTCTGCCTGTATGAATGTTTTGATTCGTAAGCTACCGTTGTATAGGCTGACGCATTGTTTAGTTTCGTAAAGCCCGAAGAAAGTATACGAACAATCCAAAAAGTAGTGTTGTTATGGACGTCTGCTGTTAGCTGTGTCAGTGCGTTCGTTATAATACAATAGTTCACTGCACACATAACAAAACGTGTGTTCCGCTCAACTGGCCAGAAAGGTTGGCACCGCAACTCAGCGCACAAACATACACAAGCTGGTCGATGAAGCACCCTTGTCTGTGTTCTGTATTGCTGCTTGCTGTGACTGATGGGAATTATGTTACGCACTCGGCGGTGGAGGCTGTTATGCAAACATACCGCAATCGAAACAGTGGTTCAATGAAAAGAAACCCTCCTTTTCCTTCCTGCCCCCACGGGCGTTTTGACTGTGATCTACACGTGGAATTTTCTCGTGTTCCCTCAAAACTATCCAATTGCACCTAAAATTGTGATGTGAACTGATACTTTGCTGCAAATCAGGGAAATGACAGATATTTCTGAATAAATATACACTTTTGAGTAAATTATCCTAATGTTTCGCATCAAATTGTTCTCAGGCCGTCGTCGAGGTGGTCGTCGTCGTACGGATTCGGGCAGCGGCGGGGACACAAGTGGCAACGAGGCGGGCACAAAGGAGATCATAAAGTCGAAGGGCGCTGGTGACGGGGCACATGTCCAGCAGGTATGTTTATATACTGATGGTGAAACGTCATCAAAACGAAATAAATAAGAAGTGTATAATTATTTCCATGTACTTTCAGAACGGCCCAATGAAGGTTGAAGAGTGAGTCGGTAATCACCATCAACAGCAGCACATCATAACAATTATTCCATCGCCACAACAACAAAATTGGAATTGGATTTAGGCATTAATCTCGTTGTAGGCTTGTGTCCTAATTGAACATCCCATATTGTCTTACCTGATGGTGTGCTTTGGTACTGCGTGCAGATCATAGATGTTCCATTTGTGGCTTCCGGCGTTATTTGTCGCTCACCATGCGCTATTAATTACCAAAAAATCGGACATCTATACTGCGTAAAACTTTTCCCATCCCAAGTTTATTTGTGAACGTAAATGCTTGCGGTTTTGCACTGAATTTTACATGTTGTGAAACATCACAGTAATCCGCAGGCGTTTATGTGGGCTTGTCTCGTGGTATTGCGTTTACGAATGGAGAACAACCAGTATATTCGTGCATTCTATGTGGCTTGAAGCAGTCATGCATGTCAGATTATTGGGATCAAGCGGTGGGTCCCTCTGACCACAATAAGTCTGCCCTGATAATTGGACATCCATGGTGCTGACTGAGTTGCACTATCCCATTAATCCATGGACATATACCATCATTGTGCTTTTGGTGCGCGTGCGAGACAGTTAGGTATAGATAGAGAAAAGGCATAACCAACAAGCAACAACATCTATATTGTGTGTGTGCATTTCCTTGAGTTTGGGCGCGAGTGGGCGGGCTGATGTTTCGTAGTGGGTATATATTTTTGTGATAAGAGGGGCGAGACATCAGCAGTACACCACTCGACAGGGACCTTTGATTGATCGATATAGTCATTTGGAGAAATAGCTTTCCATCATTTTCGTGTAAGGTAACAGCCATCGGACCTTATTCTTACTGTGGTTTCAAGTTGTCGGGGATGCTGAGTTTGTTACGTGCATAGTTGTATTGTCACCCCACCCTGAAGTTTGAAGGGAAAGACCGGTTATGGTTTTGAACCAGATCCGTTGTTTTGAGTTCAAAACCATAATCAGTCTGCTTGATTCATCTACCATCAACACCTAATGGCCCCCATAAAATGAATAAACCCAACCAATTTACAATATTGTAAAATTTGAATAAAACACGCGAATGACAGCAAGACGCTACTGTTTTTGATGGAATCCAGTCACTCGCAGTTTCGTTCAGATTACCGCTCAGGTGCGTGTTTGTCTTCTTGGTGCATCATTTGAATTTCGGTTGGGGTTTAGACCATTTTGGGTTATCTTTTTGTCCAGGGGGACCGTTCACCATCTATCCGTCTTATAACATCAATAGATGTTCTTGTATTATTTGGCTCCAGAAGCCATAAATTGTACCATCATGATAACCCTATTATATTTACCATCCACACGTTGACTGTCTCTGACATCCGACATGTCAACTCTCAAACTTTTTTGTTATTATTGTTCCTTTATTCCTGTTAAGATTCTCGTCTTGTTTTATTCTTATCGTTGTTTTGGCACACGCAGCTACACCGTATAATAAATACACTCCCGATTACACTTGATCACAAGAATTCAGACCATAATACATAATGTTGAGTGAGCAAGACAATAATACTGTTTCTCATTGTTGTTAATTTGTCTTTTTCATTATTATTTCTGTTCTTCTCTTTACAATTCATGCAAATTCAAGGTTCATTATCTTTTATCACGTTGGTTTGAGCATGTGTGAATATACACTTCGTTGTTTCAGTCTCAGCATCCCTTTGTTGTGCGGATGTCGCGCACGTCGTTTTTTGCTTCCAATAAAAACGCGTCCCATCATCGTTGCATTGGTAGTCAATAGCCGTGTCGGATCATTACTTTTTCACATTTAACGGCAATGTTCTGATGGCCGGCTGTAGCAGTTCGTTGCCTTGTAGTCTGTTCGCGAAAAAATTGCAAAACCAGAAGCAGGGGGGAAAATTGCAGTTTTATATTGATACCAGCACGAGTGGTTGAACGATATGGCCCCGGCACCAGAGTTGAGCCACGCAACCACGGGCTAGATCTTGCAAAACATTACCAAAATAAACTAGCCAGTCAACCGAATCTCTGACCTACCAGCCGCGCAGCAGGAAGGCAACGAAGACTCATATAGATGTGCGACCAATACCAGCACGAGTGGTTGAACGATATGGCCCGAAATAAATCCCAGCTTCCATCATGGGCACTTACCGCGCCTTCTGACGTTCAACAATACCAACCAACTAGAGCCACGGTCAGCCTCCTCTCACCGAATTCTTCAATATTCGCTGGCAAGTGATCTCCGAATCCACTTAGCTGTTGGCAGGGACATCGCGTGTGCTCATGCCCCGTCTAGTCGCGCGTCTGATAAATTAAATGTGCTCGTTGCGCACTGCAAGAAGTTTGCGGTTTTCTTCATGTTGATATTCCTTCAGCTTCAGTATGGTTGAAACGTGGTACTCAACAGTTCAGTTTTCCGCAACTGCCAGTCAACATCGAACACAAACAAATTGATTCCACAAATGTGCCAGTTGAATTGGTGAGACTCGACTGGCCCGATTATGGGTGTGCGGTGTTCCAGGGTGCGCTTCGCCAACTTCTTGACCTGGTTAACCTTTTCCATACAAATAAGTTCAGTGCACAAAAATAAATCCGCAAGGAAAACCAATGTTTGCAGTTCGGTTTCGAAACATCGACACACATGAAGCACAACCGAATGAAGCTGTGGTGAATAAAACATCAAACGAATAAGTCTCGCTTAGCGAAACACCACCAAATGACGATTTGGGAAACGAAACATCAACGGTTGTGTTTACTAGCGACCCGGTTAGTTCTGACATGCGTCACGCTGCCCGAAAACGGTGATCGTGGCTAAAACGTCCAGCTGACTTGGGATCGTACAGCAGAATTACCCAAGTGTGAACGCAACTTCACATTCGAAGTCATCAATTTCAGATTGTGCGATCGATCACCGTCGCCGACTCGTGTTGCAACGAGACCGTGACATCCTTATCCACAGCCGTTCTGCTCACTGGTACAACTGGATTACAGGTCGCAACTGGGCGTCAAACCACCATCCAAAAAGAAAAGCAAGAAGCCACCCCACGTTTTTTGAAAATGTTGCACGGAACGGTGTTTGCAAATGTTAGTTCTGTGTATCCACACATGCCCACAAGACATCCGGGTCTCGAAGCGAAGCATGGAGATTTTTTGTGGGCATGTGTGGATACACAGAACTATAATAACATTTGCAAGTATTTCGTTCCGTGCATGGTGTCTGCCAACATTTTCAAAAAACGTGGAGTGATGCGTTTAAGACTTGCCGTGCCAAGCCGCAATCTACAACGAACCGATGTCATCAATTGAAACATGGTCACGTAAATGAAACAATGTTAGTCCGGCGAAATTCATTCGGTGGTCAGATCAACGTGTGTGTGCCGCAGAGCATTCGTCATGCAGATGGCAGTGCTTGGTGGCCAGCTTGTGTGACACTCGTATGTAAAAACTGTTCATTCTGCAAGAAAATCATAACACAAGCAGCGAATCGTATTGATAACCAAAGCAGACAACTGAGAATGCCGTTTCACGAGCCTTTTATGCCGCCATTACAAATTCTTGCGCACTTCACCTTCGTGCTATTTACGAACAAGTGTGATTTACACAAGGTTGCCGTGAGTCATTCAAACACAGCATTCAGTCGACAATGTCCTATTACGATTCAGAACCGGTGGTACAGAACATCTGTCATTTAAACGGGCATCATGCGCACACAGTAACCGAATCGTAACACC
>JASAMV010008103.1:0-38621 GCA_030248065.1 Rhynchonema sp. JSB1_4 | reverse complement strand
TTTGTGTCCTGTGGTACATGGATTGTCGGGTACATCTGTCATGTGAAACATCATTCTCGCGCTGTTTCGAGCATCGCACGCATTTTTGCACAGTTGTCGGCTGAATCTGCAAAACTTTACCTGTCGACCTGCTGAGAGGATGTAGTTCTATAATATCGTGCGACGGTTCAGTACCGGGCAGAAGTTAGGGCACCGAAATTTCAGGGTCGTGCCTTTTCAGACCTCACTACACATTGCTCGTTTTACACAAACCGAATCTTTTAACCTTAGTGATAACGCAAATATATTTAACGGTTTTGGTTCTAGGCTTAGCGCTTTTTCAGTCTCATGGGGTGTAATGTACATACATAGTTCTACAGAAATCTGCCGCAAAAGCTATCGTAACCCAGACGCTTTCAAAGTAGCAGAAACAGCAACTAACATTTAGAGTTCGTGCCGTTCTTCCGGGAGGGATGATGTGTAAGCCAATGCGCTCAGTGGTTTGCCTCGTCATCCGTTGCTGGAAAGTCGAAGGTCGAAGCTCGGCGAGAGAAAAAACAATAATGAATCGACGATCCGACCCGAACTATAATGAGTGTCTGACCGGCCCCGCTTCTACCGTAACCCTGGTTACGTGGTTTTTTGTTCTTTTTGACACCAGACTTTAGACGTTTATGTTTTTCCCCAAGAAAAGTTAGCTGAGGTTTCAACAGTTAACTTCGACAGTAAACACAGCATCAAGTTCATTAAAACTGCACGGACCTGTTCTGTACATCGTTTGGTGAGCGGAGGAATCCAACCCTTCGTGTTCTGTCGTATATGGATGATCGTTCCTCGTGTGTCCTTTTGGGGTCACGTGGCCATCTGGTGCATTCGCACTGGCGATGACCTGGTGCACCGCCCACCTGTGAAATCAGGTCGAAACGGGCAACGAAAAAGCACATTGCTGTACAATTCACATTTTAGACGTTTAGACTTTTTCGCAAAGAAAAGTGAGCTGAGCGATAGACGGTTAACCTAGGCCGTAGACACGGATCAGCGCCAAATTTATTGAGGCTGCACGGACCTGCCCGGTTGGCACATTTGTCAAGTGAAACATCATCCTCGAGTTGTTTCGAATATCGCACGTATTTTTGCACAGTTAATGGCTGAAATTTCCACAATTTTACGGTCGGAGGTCAGCCGAGATGATTTAGTGCTAGGTACAATTGCCCGACGGTTCCAGCATGACAAAAGTTTTGGCTAACAAATTCAAACCTGCGTTTTTTCGACCTAATATTACAGTGCTACTTTTGCCCTGGCTCCGGAGAGCTCCGGATTCGAAAACCAATGTCACCATTAGATTTCTCGACCCCGAAAACCTGGATTGTTTATTCACATTGATCAATACTGAGTTCCGGTTCTAGTTCCATTTCTGGCTCCGAAAAATTCCGGATTAGGGAAACAATGTCACCGTTGGGTTTCTCGACCTCGAAATCCTATATACCGCACGTACTGTCTTTATTTTCAGACCAGTATTGTGCGACTTATTTACTTGGATAAATACTGAGTTCCGGTTCCAGTTCCGGTTCTAGCCTCGGAGAGCTCCGAATTTAAGAACCAATGTCACCATTAGATTTCTCGATTCCGAAAACATATGTTCCGCACACACTGTCTTCATGATCAGAGCAGTAGTGTGTTGCTTTATTCACGTGAGTCAGTATTGAGTTCCGGTTCTAGCTCCGGTGCTGGCTCCGAAAAGTTCCGGATCCAAAAACCGACCCCGAAAACCTATCTACCGCAGCACTGTCTTTATGATCGGACCAGTTCCGGATCCAAAAACCAATATCACCGCCGGGTTTCTCGTCCTTTAAACCCCCGGGTACCGTGGCCGATTTTTCGTCCGATGTATCACTGAGTTTTGGACGAACTATTTGCCGAAAAAAGAAGAAGAAGCAGTACGGCTTTGCGCTTTCTGAAAGACGTTGGGTGCTGTAACTGCATGACTCCCGTACCGATCAACTTCAAATTTCGAACGTAGATCTATGTAGGGTGGCTCAAGGTACCTTGTGCTTGAATATTGAAACCATCGGTGCTTTGTTGTGGAATTATTGGTCAGTGAAAGTTTTTGCTGCCGGCACTAACACCGGGCAAGCATATGGGACATGCGCTACTGCGCATGCCCCGAGACCCACACAGCCAGCCGTCACAATCATGCACACACCGGTGTGTTGCGTGCAGATGCATGAGCCCATGGGTCACAGCTGTCACGTACTTATTCGAAACAATTTTCCGTCCGTCCTGCACGTAAGCATGCAGCATACAGGTACTGCATTTGCCCAAACTAGAGAAGCCATTAACGTTTTATAGATTTTACGTACCATAAGTGTGCCACAAAGGACGTAGATTGCAAAAACGTTCTTTGTCCACAATAAGCTTTGAAAACGAACATTCATAGCAGGTACAGTTTTGGAGAGAAGTCGGTGTTTTTTCAACAACTTTTAAAAATAACATTTTCAAAAAATAGCTCGACATTTTTTCACAAAAAAATAAAAAATTTGAAATTCTAGGAGTTTTAAAAACTCTTGTGAAAAAATTCCCACAATTTTTTTAAACTATCATTTTGAAAAGTTGATGAAAAAACACTGATATCCCTCCAATATTTCCAAAAAATATGCAGAACAGGGATGGCAGTCCAGAGAACGGTGTGTCCGACATCGGTGAAGCAGTGTTGTGTAGCAAAAGAAAAGTTGGTGCCTAATCCGCACAGAATCTGGCCATAAAGTGCGCAGTGAGTCAATAAACCGGAATTCAAATTGCCTAAAAGTGAATCACAATGGGTTTGCACACGATTAATTGTGCGCACTGCGTAGTATGTTATCAAAAATACAGATTGTGCGTATATTGAGAAAAACCGTGATTTCACCACAGTTTGGTATTGGCCATCTCATCGATAGTCTTGCCGAGTGCCGTGTTCTGTCGGTACTCCCGTGGTCTGAGTGTGTCCAAGTATTGCAGCATCTTGTTCAGTTGGTAGTACTCGGCCAGTCGACACAGATAGCACAACACCTGCAGATCAGGCGCGCACAGTTCACCCGTGTCCGTACAGGCTGCTGAGCCGGCAACCCCTCGTTTGAGAATGTTCATGAACAATTTGAACGCAGCCACGTACTGGTCCTTGTCCAGACCGCGAACGTCTGCCTTCTTTTCCGGAATTACGATCGGGTTCTCCTCAAAATGTCGCATGGGTTCGTTTGAAATTTCGGAATTAATTTTTGTTAAGGTTGAACATAATGCGTCTAACACGAGCAAAAATGAGCATGAGCTAAAAGAACAGAGCTCTCATTTTGTTCCAATGGCTTGAGTTCAAGCAGACCTTATACACTTAGGCTTTGTGGTGTTTGGGCCTGAGGCCTAACTTTTTTCAGGTATTGCTCACTTGGACTCAGCTCTTTTCTTCTTGCTCAACGAGGTCTGCTCAATTGGCCGTCCGTCGGAAACCTATCGTTTAGCAAAGGAACACACACACGTACTTTTCTCATGCCGATCCTGGACTCTAGATGCGAGTTGACCATGTGCATGAAGTAGGATTTGCGTTCGACCAATTTGAACAGTCCGCCATATCGAATACAGCCAAACTGGTCGCAGTCACGCATTCGGAACCACACCACTTGTTCGCTGTTGTCGCGGTACTCGAATGGACCGTCGATGAGCGCCTGAAATATAGAGAACGATGTCAGCCGATGGCGCCTGACTTGCAAGCCCGAATGTTCACCCGTAATCCAGTGAGTCGATAGAACGAAGCCTCAAGACGCAAACGTCGCAGCGTAAAGTCGTCATCGGGTAGCACAACCTGCACAAACACACATGGATGTCGTCTGTCTCGCAATGAGCCAATATATTAAGCCTGACCTGATCGCCGTATCTGAGATAGTCGAGTACGTGCTCAAACATGGTGCCATTTCGATCGATGAATATCTCGCCGTTCAAATATCGTTTCCATTCGCGATCGAGCATCTCCACAAAATACGACTGCGGCTCGCGTCTGAGTGTCGCTTCCGTCGTCTGATAGATTCGACCGCCGACGTTCAATTTCAGGGGTGGTGTCAGGATTGAGGGATCTTGCGCGGGAGGACGGGGCACCGGGGGGATAGTGCCCACGCCCAGGCCATTCTCGTCCTTTGGATACCACAGCATGATTGGCTTGTTATTGTTGTTGGTGGTCGCGCTCATTGGCACGAAAACACGCTAAAATGCGGCGCTCTTTTGACAGCAATGGCATCAGGTCAAACGCAACCAAAATGTGAAACACGGCTGCTGTGAGAGTACAAGGAGCGTTAGAAGATCCTATCTCGGATCACTTGGGGGAAATGGACTGTTCTAAGACTCAGCGGTGCATGGCATACAAACAAACAGCCGACAGTGACTATTTTCGTGGCATGCCTGCATGCATGGCTGGTGCCTACAAAAAAGGACTCCTTACGGCACCCACACGCCTCAGTGGCACATGTGGGCACGTACATGGGTGCCATGCAGTAGGACACAACACGCACCGCAAAACAGCAAAAACAGCCGTGGCGACGCAGCTCCCCGCAGCAGTCAGTGCTCGAGCTCGCATGCGAGTTGTGTAGGATCAATAATTTGTATTGAACCCTTCGCAAGTTAGACCCTCACATACTGTATGTATGCAACGGGCCAAGCGCACGGCTGTTTTGGAACCATCCCGCTAATCTGGCACCCTGTATGTGCAGTGTATTATACCTATACATATCTTGCGTCAATGCAGCTCACTACATGGGCACATCTGACGACGGTTATGCGTCTTCCCATGTTTCTAAATGGACATTACACTGAAACTGAAATAGAGTCAAACGGCAGACATTCTAACAAAGCAAATAGTCAACGGAGCGACACAACACAAACAAGATGCACTATTCGTAGGCTGCAAACAAACCGGATGAATAACAATGGAGCGGGTTACGTCAAGTGGTGGTTTTGTGTGCTGGTGAGGTCTGGCCTCCATTGTGGCGCGATGGGTTGGAGACAATTGATTAGTTTAGCTAAATCCCTTCTGTTATCTTCAAATTCAAACGCACAAGCACCAAAATGAAGGTACCTAAAATCACTGGTTATAATTTTTTGTTCGATGATATGGCACATACGCGGCATACCATAGTACATATATGTATAGTACAGCTCAGAGTTTCACCAACCCCCCCCAACCCTCCTCAAACCCACAACCACCCACCCCCCCCCACCTTTAACTTCTCGCCCCCCCTCCCCCCCCCCCACCCCCCCCTTCCCTCCCCTTCTCTCCTCACCTTTCTTTTTTCTTTCTCTCTTCTTTTTCCGCTTACCCCCCCCCCTCCTCACTCTTAAAAAATTAAAATACCCTTAATGTCGCCCCCATAAGCCCCCGGCTCTTCACTATATTTATTCCAGACTTACACCACAGCAACTCCTACACACATCCCCCCAACACCCACTTTCTCACAAAATACCAACTAAAAAAATAACTAAAACAAAACCCAAAGCACTTCTTTAAACCATACCTACCAACTTAATATCACAAATTTTTACAAACAAAACCATACTATTTTAAATCAAACTACCACTAAGGGCCCGGCCCCCCCACAAACGTGGTGCGCCGCCGGCCGCCGCGCCCGCGCGCGCTATGTAGGTGTGAGTGAGTTTGGTAGAGATATACAGTACGTGTACACTTTAAATGAAAAGCATCTGTTTATTCGATTTTTTCAAGCATGTACCAACAATACTGCTCTCTAATTGATCACATAAATTTCTTGAAATAAACAATGCAATCATGGCTTCATTGAAAGAAGATGCAATCATAGGTACAGTTCTCAAATACATAACACCCAATAATATCACGAAGTCACAGCTGTATGCAAATGGAATGTGCAAAACAAGAAATGGCGAGAAAGTGGTTTGAAAATGCTGCTAAAAACAAAACAAGATATTATCATGTTAAAACAGACACTTATGAAAGCTATGTATTATGCACGATTTGAACATGTAGTTGTTTCTCACATAGAACTACTGTATATGTAATCACCGGAACGGAAATACAATTAATGTTGATTGCAAAGTTCAGCTATAACTTTGAATGCAATCTGTAGAAATAAACTTTCCAATTTCATTGATTTGAAATGTTAGCAGGTGCAGATACCACAAATCGGCTGTCAAAATCAACTTGAAAGCGACAATGAACCATTGTAGAAATGTTGTCGGCTCATCGTTTTCATGATGGGAAACGAACTGACACGATCAACATGAAGATGTTAACTTGATTGGAATGATACAACAATCGAAAGTCACAGGGTGGCTAATGGTACAGTCGTCAAGTCAAGTGGTCAAATCACTTCGTCAACTCAAGCAGCCCCAAATTAGCGTGCGAAATAATACATTGACTTGACGACAAGGTTTGACGATCTGATTAACGATGCCCATGATGCAGCCGTATTGTGCCGATCCTGCTAAACGCGAACAAACTATAAAATAATTGAGACTGAAGATGTTATCGCAAGAAAATGTCTGTTTCAATAATCAAGCATGTACCCGAAATGCAGTCTGTAGTTGTTGTTTGAAAAAAGTTATTCTATAAAATCTCACAAACGTCCAGCGTTCGTAATGTTTCATAATCTGGTGCCCGACTCCAGATCAACGACGCTGCCAGGCAAACTGGGTGACGGCGAGTGGCGATGTTCGATTCGGTCGCCATTCATGTCGGATGTGGTGGCACGCGGCAATGAGTCCAGCAGCGCCGTCGGGCGATTGGTCGGTGGCATGACCGATCTGTCGACCACCGACGTCATCGGTGTGGCCCGGTCATCGTCAGTGGTGTGCTGCACCTGATTGTTGCGTTTACGCGGACGGAACGTACCACCGGAAGTCACGGTCTGGATGGACGCGCGTCCACTCATCTCCGATGTGTCCGAAACGTGACCACCACCCGGTGGCATTGGTGTCGTTGGTGTGTGAGTCGAACTGGTGCTGTCAACTGGCGGAACCGTGCTGAAACCATGACATGCGTCACTGGCACATTATCCTGGGTAATCTATCTGTCAGGTTATGTTTTGGTGAGCCCACTTCCAGGCCAATCAACATTTCGACACCCACCTGTGCATGACAGATGCAACACCAGTGCTGCCTTTGCTGCCAGCTGTCACCGGTCTGAATGCGTAGCGATTGCGGATGGCTGACTGCGGCCGACATTCGGGGTCGCCGTCAGTGCCCGAGCTTGAATGTCGACGTGGCTTGACTAGACGCACCTGAGATCGAACTCGTTATGAGTGTCACGTTCACATTGAATCAACGCAGGCTCGTTGGTTACAGTGACGTTCGTAAACCGTTGATGATTATAATGTTAGTCCAGCAGCAAGTCGACTGCCTCTATGTATCTCCCTCCCATGTCCTGAACTTGGAGCATCTCTGACTTTCATCCGCAAGTCCGGTACATACTACCTGTTCCCTTTGCACATCGGTCATCAGTGCTCCACTGCTGCTGTCATTGCTGGATGCCCTTGACGCAGTGGGTGACGTAGTGGGATCGACAACATTGGCACCTGTTGATTTGGCAGCCCGTTTATGTTGTTGTTCGTCCGAACTACTGCTTCCGCCGTCCAGCGGTGTCGGATGGATTTCAGCTGAATGATGGTGGTGGGTGGCGGCACCCAGGGCTGCGTCGGGCGCGAACTCGGCGCTCGGCGTTGACCCATCTGAAGGGTTGCAACCTTGTTGGTCACAATGCGTTCAAAACGTGCCCGGGACGTATCAAGTGGGAGGACAAGGGACACAACTGCCGAAAGCAACAGGTTTGGACGTCATTTTGCGATGATTGAATCACCAGTCAGACCAGTTTCGACGAGCGTAAAATGTGCAGGAGCAACTTTTACACGCTGATCAAGGCCGGTAATCGGTCGAATTCAGTCACAAAGTACAATCCAAACAAAAATTGAGCACGCGAAGTTGTGGTTCAACCCATGCAGTCAAACTTGATGCATGGCCCTTGATACATTATGAGACGACTGTAACCCTGGCTGTCAACCTTTCAGAGCCCCTCTATTCAGATGACTACGGTGACCTATAGCACTACAGTAACCAACCACTGTTCCACGAGTGTCGTACAGCACTGCTGGCACGTGGATGCTCAAGGGCCTGGGCAGGTGACGATCGGACAGGCAACGGGTTGGACGCTGTTGTCATCGGGCGGGTTACGGTATTGCTGTGCACCGTCAGGGGAATGATCGAGAAACCAGCCGCTTGCTCACCGTGCATTACTTGCTGAAACGTCACACTTGTACAGTAGGTCCACATTTGTGTCCTGCTCATCACCGGTAGGTCAAAAATATGTAGTAGACACTCGTTTCAGTCACCCACCAAATGTGACTTGCACAGACATTTGCTGGCCTGTTTCAACCTGTTTTCACAGACAGGCGGTGCACCAGGTCAGGATCAGTGCGATACCAAGTGACTCCAAAACACACACGAGTTGGTTCGTAGCTGTTGAAACCCGTTTACTAACCTGAACTACGCCAGGTGACCCGATAGGAGTGGCGAAAAACGGATCACCGATGAAGCCCAGGTCGCCATGTGCACCCATGTATTGATATCCGGCATATGAATCATCAGCCGATGAACCACGACCGCCGTCAGACCCGCCGTCGACGGAAACCTGCACATTTGAAACATTACCTATGCTCTTAAAAAGAAAATGCAGAAAGTAGTCAATGGTAGCTGACTTGATCAGGATCTTCACCAGCACCAGGCGATCGAATACCGTCGTCCATATTGCGAAACTGTTAAAAGCATGTAGGTATAATGCTCAACAATGTGTTCTTTTGATAATAAAGAAACGAAATTGAGGCTTACGTTATATCCAAAGGCCTTGAGAATGTCAGCTTTACACATTGGGCACGTTCGATGTTCGAGCAGCCACGGGTCAACGCATGTCTTGTGAAATACGTGTCTGCAGCAAGATTTTTGTTCATTATAGCTTTATCGTCAAAGTTTGACTTATTGTTTCAATGTGAATATTTCGAATTCAAACCGACTGCACACATACTTGCATGGCAATGTCCGCACAACGTCACCAACGGCGTATGGGTCAATGCACACCGGACAGTCCGTGTCCAGCTCCTTCTCTCCCTGTTTCACTGCGCGCGTCGGAATCTTCGTCAGCGCTTTCTTGGCCGCGTTGAACAGACGACGCTGCACGTGGGAATCGCATTGTTTAGGCGAGTACAAAACGGTCACTTTTTACTCAACCTATTTATGTTTGCAGGCAGGACGAACATGTACATAAGGTTGTGCTGCATCTCTCTGTTAATCAGTGCCGTTCATAACAATATCTTTCAAGGCAACTCGACATCAACACTGGCAGTGCACAGTCACATCGTTGGATGGGACCTGTACGCACCGACAGTGGTGTCGTTGGGAAATGAAAAAGTCAGGATACCGGTTACCCAAAATCCAAAATTTTCGGATACCGAAGACCCAAAATAAAAAATCTCGGATACCCAGGGGGGGGTTGTTCAAAAAAGGTAATTTTTTTAGAGGAAAATTGAGCAAAATTGGTGTTGGAAGCGCGAAAAAAGATCATTTTTGGGTTATGCTTGCGGCAGCAAGCGATTTTGAGCATTTTGGAGGTAAAAATGGGCGATTTTTATGGTTTTCGGAAAAATGTTAGGGTACGATACCCCTGGACAAAAAGTCAGGATACCGGATACCCCTGGGTGAAAGAATCAAGATACCGCATACCGGATACTAGGGGGTAACCCCCTTCCCGCCCCCCCCAACGACACCACTGCGCACCGATGATCATGCCCATCCGTGAATGTTATTGTGCCGAAATGCCCGGTTCCCGCTGACCCAGACCTGATTCCCTAAGCATAACATTTAGCTGATTGCACGCACCGCCAGTCTGTCTTTGGCATGTGCGTATCTGAATCGCTGGACGTAGTAGAATATGAGCCAGGCAAGTGATATGACCATTAGGATGATGAAGGACACGCTCACGAACAGCACACTTGCGTGCGAGAAGGTGGTGTCGTTGCCCATGAACACGTCGTCGTCCGCCAGTGCAACCGAGCAGCTGAAACATTTGGTCGGTTGGAGGGTGTTGGATGGCAGTCAAGGTCAAAGGGAACCGTACGTGTATGCCACATCGTTGGCGATTTTCTTGGTCGCCGCTTCAAAGTGGTCACCTCTGACAACCAGAAGACGAACTGCAACACCGTCGATCATGTCACAATCGATTTGATATTTATAAAAAGCGCCGAATAATGGGCAGCAGTCGGTGAGTTATATTCGCTCACCGTTGTTTAGATCTCCCACTGGCTGCAGCTTTAGTCGCTGGAAAAAATCGTTGTGTTTCTGGACGAATGCCTTCGAACTGGTATGGCTGCTGTAGCTGTGCGCCGAGGGTGGCTTGAAATCGGTGTGCTCTGCGTTCTCTGTGAAGTCATCCCGCGGCACCACGATCACGAATTTGGTACCTTTGACGGCAGTCGTCGATGAGACCATCGCTGTAAACCATGACTATTAAAGTAAGCCTTTTCATTGTGCAAGAAATCTTGTGTTTGACACCAACCAATGAAGTCCAAACTGTCGCTGAACGTCTCATCATCGACACTCTGACTTGACAAGGGGTCCAGGGCAAACATGTACTTTGCTTCGGCACTCTGCAAAAGCTTGTGATATTATGTCGTTCGACTTATATTCGCAGAAAAGTACATATCCCAAACTTGTAGATGAAATTTCAAGCGATCGAAACCCTGCATACCTGATCAACACCACACTCTTCCATTGTCGTGCAGTTGACGTCGTATTGTTCACTGTGCACCATCACATAATTGCCCACCCATTCATCCTTCATCAACTTTGCATTTTCACTTTCTGATGTTTGAATGACCGCATATATTTTCTCGCGGCTTTCCGACGGGCACGTGAGCGTGTCAAACACTTGGTCACCGCGTTGCGAACTCATTTGACAACTTGGCCTGCTGATACTGCCAATCAGCATCAATGTTGTTGCCACCGACACCGCTCTCATGTTTGTGTCGGATTTCGGATCGCTTTATGGATGTTTGTCGTTAATCAATATTATCGTACCAAGCCGCATCTTGGGTAACATTTTCATGTAATCCCGCGACGAAACGACAGCTGCACTGAAATAGGAGTTAACTTCGCTGACGCTCGGAAAAGATTTCGCTTCAGCGCAGAAAACGTCCCAATGAAAAAGGCGGCCAATAACACAAAATCAATGTATCGGTATAAGCTCTGCTGATTGTGGTGGATTGAGTAATACAACGCCAGATAACGAGGCATTCAGCACATCAGCAGACGTCGGTAAACAAACGATCAGGTGTCATGGGCATCGTATATGGGATGATGTTTTAAGGAAACATCTGCTTTCCGGCTCATCAACAGACCAATAACGCAAGCACAACAAGAATGAGGACTGTTGCTCCTTGATTAAGGAGGCAGAGCAAATTTCGTAAACATTCGATCGAAGGCCGTGTTGTTTCTCCTTGCAGAATCCAAGTTGTGTGTAATATACACGATGCATATCTGATGTTTCTAGATTATAACCCCTGATTATAACCGACTGGGTGACGGCCATATAGTCAACTGTGCGAAACACATGACATTTTCAGACAGCTATAGAAAATAAGCGCTACCGGAACAGAGTACCAGTAATTACGACTAATCATAATAATTCTTTTTCTGCGGGCGCACCCAGTGCGATGGTGAGCCGACATTGTTGTTGTTTTGATCAAACCAGTGCGAAAAGCAATTAACTTTCATCTGATTTCATTGTTTGGTAAGTCAAAGTTGCGTGCTGATACTTCGCATGTGAGAAAACAGAACAATTCTGCCGACACGCAATAACAAACATGCTGCTTGATCTGCATTCAGATGCTCAAGAACGATTTGCATTGGATGAACCTATGAGCAAGAATGATGCCCAAAAAGAAGAGTTGCTTACATATCATATTTTCCTTTTTCATTGCACGTCTACGCTTATTTATAATAATGACATTTCCAAGCCAGCGCACGCAAAAGCTCGTATTTGTTTGAAGCGCAATAGAGACCACCACAGCATACACAGACGAACGTGTGTATTGGACGAAACACTAATCCGACGGCTGGCTGGTCTCTCTCTCTCCCACTGACTAACAGCTTACATGTACATGTATACATACACTGGCAAGCGAAAACAGCGTACAGCGTACATTGAAGCTGATGTTGTAGCTTACACATTGCGGCTAATGCAAAGCGACACGAGTATGTAGTTATGCCCCTGGCAACGCGGGAACAGAGAATCGACCGCGAGCACACGCGGAGAGACACAACAGTGTATATAATGCATACAGGAGGAACCAAATTGCTTTTGCATAAAAAACAGCAGTTTTATGCACATACGTATACGTATAGCTCGATGCTGTTGGTGCTCTTTCAATCGCTCTACTCACTCAATGGTTCCTGATCAGTTTCTGGAGCCAGAGCAGGCAGGGCTCCGTTTTGCTGTCCCAAGTTTTATGCTAGTCGTTGCTGTGTAGCAATGGGGGTACACGGAGTGGCTGACGGAGTGGGACGACACACGTATCGATCGGGCATCACACACGTCAAGTTGTGTATGTATGGCCGCGCGGGTGCCTGCACACATTCAGTGTTGGGCACATGAATTTTGCGGACTCTTTATAGCACGGCCGGCACCTCGAGTGAAAAAAAACGAAAAATCTGTGAACATGATAAATATTGTTTCTGTTTGGAGCAAAAATTGTTTTAAGCCAAACACTCATCCACAAGCAAAAATTGTTCTTTTGATACCGGAGAACTTTACCAGATTTTCGTCATTGGACCGGAACAGACGATGTTCGTCGTTCAAATGGCTGAGCATTACGAGCGCGAAAGAACACATTTGCTCTTCTCTCAGTTCACGGCATCTGAAAAATGTGGTGTCACGCGCATATCGCACCGCATATCTGACACTCAACGCGCAAGAACGCCCAACATCGAAGTGAGGTGCCAAGCACGCGTAATGTACTTTGCATAATACGCCATAGATATGTACTTCGAAGTGTTTTTAGAAAAATATATTCCAGGATAAGGAGGACATTACGTGAGTAAAAAACAATAGCACAGCACATCCGTGGGTGATCATCTCAAGCAGGGCAATGGCTGTCATTTATTGTTGATGGTCGGGTGCGCAGGAATTGCATGCACTCTTGTTGACGTGAGATTTATTAGACACCTTTTGTGCTCTTTTCATTGTGTTTGTATACACCGCCGAAACCAACAAATGCGCTGCTGCACAACGCCTTGCGAAATCAGGCAACATTGAGATCGACTTTGTCTTTCTCGGTTTGAGCATTGCAGCACGACCGCAATCCTCCGTGCGTGTGAATAAACCCAATACTCACACCACTATACTTCTGCCATCTGAACACCATGCCCAGTTCGTATCCTCTGTGTTGTTGTTGTTATTGTGGTTGTTCTTGCATTGGCGTGTAACATCATGCCCATGCGTCAACATTGTGCTCTGCACTTTTCAGTGTGTTAGTTGACATGCGGGTTATCAATAGCGTCACTCAAGACATTTTGCACGCGAGCGCGAATGTGAGGTTGCACGCGTGTGCCGAAATATGATTTTAATCGGGAAGTATTGCCTGTTCTGTTTGTTTTAGGAGTTTTATTCAGCTCAAACGTTCCCGGATGCCCGCGCGAGCGTTCACCTGGTCCGAGTTATGTAAGTGTATGCATTACGTCAAAGACAAAAATAATATGTTTTCAGCAGAACTGGGATGCAGTGTGCTTGGCAAACATGCAGGATGAGGGATATTCTTTCAGAAATGAGGACAATTAAGCTAAAATATCGCCTGCAATCTAACATTTTTGTAAGTGCAGTAGCGCGTTGTGCCGAGCACTGTGCAGCAAATCTTAGAAAATTTCCGATTTTGCAATTTTGTGGCTTACGTCCATGTTGTCAGCGCACATCCTCAATTCCCATCGTTAAATTAGCCCTGCACAAGGGTACAAACTCTCGCGCTCATTTAGGACTGTTTGAGTTGACGGCCAGAGTTGACGATTTGCGCTGATGACTAAGCAATTAGCCAACTTATGGTTTGTTGAGTGCATGCTGCATGAAACAGTTTACAATATTTATTATTTGCAAGTTGTGCGTACAATATTATACGCACACAGTAACTTTTGTCACTTTAATGCATTGATGATATTTATTTCGATTGAGGCTTTTCTTATTTTGTTGCTTATTGTTGATGGACACAATTTTGCAAAGCAAGGAACATTTTTTCATCAAACAATTTTTTAAGATGTCACAGGGTCACGAGGCAATACAAGCAATTTAAGATTGGCCATAAACCAAAAACAAAAACACAACAAGTCTAAACGAATCAACAGAGATGTGTTGTGCTGATCGAAACTCAGATTAAAAAACTTTCGCATCAATTCTAGAGAAAATCAAATTTGGTTGAGCGATGCAAGTAACGCAAAGTGCACGCGCTGAAACCAGTATTATTTCAGCATGGCCACGGTAGCCAATGATCTTATAGGTTTATTAACAGAAGCAGCAATTCAGCAGTCTTGCAACAATTTTCCACATGAGTAGGTAAGTTTTTTAAAGGGCATAAGTTATGCGTTCTGCGACATTGTCACCTGTTTCCTTCTAATTTCTGGTGACAACTGGTGCTGACAAACAAAGCGCGCTAACGTTCACAGAAAATGTCCACACTGGATCGGATCGGATCTGGCTTGGTCACGTGCTATTGGTGCATTAAGGGATGTAGTGATGTCACTAATTTGGACCAACCTAAAAGTTGTTCCCAGAGCAAGACATCAGGTCAGATCTGATCCGATCACCAAGTTGGATAATGTAAGAATGGTCTGACGATGAGCTTGTTTCGGGCGGGAGACCGAGCATTTCTTTGGAAATCGCATATCGAAAACAGGTTGCGGTTACGGTATTTACCCAAGCGCGTCGTGATGTGCATGGTTATATGCGCATCACGGCATGGCAAATATAAATTGCGTTCAACTTTTTTGTTAAGTTGAAAAATGCCAGAAAACGCACGTAACAACATACAACTCGCTGACGAATACAATTACTTTCTCAAAATTAGCTCAAGCATGTATTGGTCGCACAATAACTATATAAGAATTCATCAAATGAATCCTGATTTTCACGTTCAGTCACTCTTAACCACTGCGCTATTTGTGATTCTCACAAAACATTTTCCCCTAAAAATAATCCAGCAGAGCACCCACGTTTCTACGGGTCTGAAACGTTCCCTTGGTTGCATGATTTGTGTGCGATTACGCATCGCAACGTCATTGCCCCGTCACTCTCCCTCTTTACGATTCAGGAAAGCTTGACCAATTCTTATGATGTCATTGTGCGACCAAGACACATGTATGCATGTACGTATACGTAAATTATCTTAAAACAGGCAAGCTGCTGTGCAAGAACAATAAAATGTGGTACTGGTGTGGTGAGCTACATACAATGATTACTAAAACAGCACTAATATTTCAACTCATTTACTGCGTTCCGGCCTGCGTGGCTCGGTGCGGTCGGTCTGGCTCCTTCGTGTACCGCTTTGCCCCTGAAATGCCCTCCTTGACTGATCAGGCCACATGCTCAATAATGACGTGGGAGACAAACTGCATAACTGTGAGTGATATACAAATTGTGCACGTAGAGTTAAGTTTCAGAGGTTTGAGTAAGTTTAGCTAAGAAGTTTCTGATTTTAGCCATGTTTCTGGGCCTCTACATGCTCTGGTGGTGGACGATTGGTGACTCGCTCCTTCAACGCTTCTGGGTATTTGACCATTTTCTCCCTTTTCCAAAGATACGATCATCTGAACTAATTTTGACCACTATTTTGTAACAGCACCAACGTGCAAATGCAGTGTTGTCAGCCGTTGGTGACCAAATTCAGCAGCTGCTATCACGTGTCCCGGGTGACCAGTCATCGAACGCCATTGCGTATTCCGCAGACCAACTTACCCAGGAACACAATGGCAGTTGCACCAACCAACGTGAAGATTTCGAGGATTAGCCGCAGGTACCGTATAAAACTGTACGGATTCTTAACTGCCTGTTTTGATTACTGAATCACTAAATAATATTTCAAAAAAAGAAAAACTGTCCCAGAAGCGGCTGGCAGATTGAGATGGACGTTTGCAACGTAGAGCCCGATGCCGACTTCTATTGCGACTCAAATGGACAGCGAAGGAGCACACGAGACGAAGGAACAGAGAAAACAACAACAGGGAGGACAACCTTGACAAGTGTGCTTCGACCATCAATAGTGTATCTACACAACTGACCATTTTCGGTATAAAAACGAGAGGTGAAAAGTCGCCCCCAACACTTACTCGATTCCAGCTAGCCATCCTCCGTCGATTACCCCATTTTGGCCTCAATTGCGCAACAACCAAGTGCGGGCAGGTCCGCTCAGTAGTGAGAAAGCATCGATGGCTGGGGACGTCCGATCGCGTATGTTCTGTCCGCCAAACACTTATGTCGCCAACATACTGTTCGGCAAAAACGCGCGATTCCAACGCGCCGATAAGAGCAAGTTCGACGATTTCAACGTCAAACTCGAATGCAAACCATTCGCACAGTCACTCAAGTCACTGGTTGGTAAAGGAGTTGCTGAGGTTAGGCACACCCACACAGCTAACAGATTTAGACCATTTTATTTCCAGAGCACAGTGCCAGCATGTAAGACCAAAGCTCCATTCATCATATCCGATGACAACCTGCAATTCGATGACCACTCACGAGCGTGCACTTGTGACGAACATTTGTCAGGCATTCAATCAAGTTTGGTCACTTGGCCCGGAGGCAAGAAACGATTGTGAGTAGTACCTTAACCCAATCGCATTTCTTGTTTCGTGGTTAAATCATACAGGCGATCAATACCTATGGTTCTCGTGATTGTAGTCTCCGGTTTCGTTGTTGCGCCGCGCAGGACAAGGTACCGGATTTGGCCAATTGCAAATACACGGCAATGCGATACATTCATGAACCCTGGGACACACTGCTGGACACGAGCAAGAAGATCAGACCGGGACAAGTTATTCAGGCGATTTCCATATCGTGCGTGAGGTTTCGCGATAAAATCATCGACAACAGCACAATAATTTTAAGCGTTTCTTCGCGTTTCTTTATTGGGGTATTATATCAATATCTGAGAGAATTTCAGTTGCAAAATACGTACATCGTTCTGATTTGCAGCGACGGCTACATTCGAGCTCGTGTCTGTCCATACAAAATTGAAGGAGTTGACATCAACAGCAAGTACCAAGTTTTCTTCTGTTTGTTCTCGCGTGTCTCACATTCATTGGCTATGCAGAGATTGCGTATGAGGTGAACAAGTGCCACGGACAACGCGATAACAATCCGAAAGGGATCAAGATGTTTGTAGACGGCAAACAACAGGGAGAGTGTGCCATACCGGACAATCATCCGTTCAGCTGGCCAGAATCCAGAAGCAGCATTCATTGTGCGAGTCGCTTGTATTTTTGTTCTGTCCGGTGAATATCAAAACAACTCAGAAAACATGATTGCAGACCACGCCGGACTTCGCAAGCCGGCTTCTATGTTCGAAGCTGAGCAGCACATTTGTGCCACTGGTTACTATATCAATTCGATTCGAAAATATAACCGAACTGGCATTCCTCAGCGCGGACAGCGGTTGAAGAAAAGTTTATTTTTTTAGATATTGACTGACAATAAACCTCACAAAACTTTTACAAGCGACCGCCAAATGGTTACGCGTCAGGAATCTGGAAGGGAGCACAAAGACTACACGTTTGTGAGCCGATGCCACGAGCTTACTTCATCGACTTGTGTGCGTGCTTTGGCCAGTTTTGAAGACATTTTCAGAGTAGACGAGTGTACCTTACGTATTATACAATGTCTATAGCTAAACGGTACACAGTTTCAGTATTGTTTCTGGAAAAAATCCTGTACTCAACCGTTCAATCGTCCCTATTTGCCTCCGACCAAATTGTGGTTTGTGACCGGCTGGCGCAGTTGGTGGAACGCGAAACGAGAGCAACGAACCGTCGAGGTCGGTCTGATTACCATTCCTTGCGTTCGTTCATCCTTATAATTCATGGGTATCATCATCTGGCATCTTGAAGGTTCTGTGTTGCGAAAGCAAAGGCCTGATGCCGATCACGTGCCGCCAAACCGAAGAGTACCGCGACAGGGACAAGTCACTGACGTTGTTGAGACCGCGATTTCATGTCGCTCGGCCCAACGCTGATAAGAATGAGGAGTTGGATATCGTAGATGGCGAGGTGATCAGGGACATCGACCAGAAGTACATAGAAAAGTGCGCGTCCATTTCGAATAATAAAATCTGTGTTTTTCGTCTGTTTTTTTTTGATGATTTGCAGAGAAATCCTTTGTTTAGGTTAATAAACTTTCACCGAACGTCTTTGCAGGGAACTGGTGATGCGGTTCAACATATGTCGGATCATGACTCAACCGGATCCCGTGCTGGCACAGTGTTCCGACAGATGTTACGACTGTGATGACGTGGTGGACATGATGAATTCGTTCTTTGAGGTTTCGTTGAACCCTGTTGGATCACGTGATAGTCCTACGCAGCCAATGCACACTTCGCACCACATTTTACAGCCGTTCACACTGTTCGGTGTATCTGTCAGCCCCAAACTGGTTGAGAAGTGCAAGGAGGAGGAGAAGCAACGTCGTAAGGAGGAAAAACGCACTCGGGAACGCGAACCGAATAAGCAGGTCTGCAAAGTAACAGCCAGCACAAGAGCCAATCTGGTTTAGCTGATATCCGATGCAAGCTCTCTAATTCCCGACAGAATCAAGAAGGCAACCAGAATCCCAACCAGGACGGCAGTCAGAACAATCAGAATCCCAACCAAGCTAATCAAGACGGCAGTCAGAGCGGACAGAGCCCGAACCAGCAGGGTAGCTCGCAGCAGGGATCCAACACTCAGGGAACACAAACCGGTTTGCAAATAGCCAATCCTAGATACTGTATGTATGTATATCAAGTCATTATAGACGAAATACATGAAATCCTGTATATTGCAGGCAATCAAGGTGGTACTCAAGGCGGCCCACAGCAAGGTGTCAGCGGACAGCAGTCCGGATCTGTGAGGGTTTCAAACATTTGTCAGAATATACCTACATTATGTATTTACTCGAGATCAAAGCAATATGAATAATTCAAGGCACAATGGAGTTCGCCGGACGGCTCGGGGCTCAACGCGATTCAGCAACAGTTACTAGCGCAGTTGCAAGCATCTGGTTTTTCACCAGCTCAGGCGATGCAGATCGCTCAAGTCGGCGTTTGCACTTCATTTGTTGATCCTGATTCCATCGAATAACATTCTTTGTCAGGTGGCGGATTTGGCAGCAGGCGGTGTGCTGGCGGGCGCAGTTGTGGGCTCAGTCGTCCCGGGCGTCGTCGGCGGTATTATTATCGGCTCGCAGTTGGGCGTCAGCAACTTTGACGCCATCGTTGGTGGACCGTGGCCTCCGGTCACTTTTGTGCCGCAGGAAATATGTCCCGGTGAACGAGCAACTATCTTGCACCCATATTGCCCTAGTGAAGCATTTAAGCAGCAAAAACATATCCGCATTTGAAACACGCCGATTGGTTTCGATGCACTAACACAATGTTTATTTCTTGTAGAACTCCAGCCCACGGTAAAGTGTCGGCAAAGGTGTCAAGTGGTTCAAATGCTTTACAAGCCATGTGTATACTCACTGATATCATGTTTTCAGTGAACTGCGCTGTGAGCCAATGGGCAGCTTGGAGTGACTGTACGGTGACCTGTGGTGGAGGGACACAACAGCGTACACGTACAATAATCACACAACCGCTCAGGGGTGGTACTGCGTGTCCGGAGTTGTCGGAGACACAGAACTGTAATGAGCAGGCTTGCGGTATGTTGTTTTTGTCGTAAATGAACCCGTGGACTCAATATTTTGAAAGAATGTAAGCCCATTGTTTTGCACAGCATCCTGTCCTGCAATGCTTGGCGACGCAACAGACACGTACACTCCGGCACAGGTCGACGGCAGGTCACAGTTGAACGAAAAGGTCACATCCACCTGCGCAGGTAAGCCGAAACATGTGAAGCAACTAGAACTATGAAGAAATATAAAAATTGATGGAACACGGTCCAGGAATAGGCGACAACACGGAGGTGCTCGTTGACGAGAGCAACAACGTGTACTGGGAGGCACGTATGTACTGAGACCTGTCAAGCAACAAGCAAATGGACAACGACACAGACGTACAACTGCAAGAAAAGTACGTGCCCGAAGTTGTTGTTGAACGACTGCTGAACGCAACGCACGGATTCAAGCGATTTTCAGCGTGCGCTTTCGTCGGCAACATCGATGGTCTAACGGTGCACACGATTCAGACGCCGTACAGCACCACTGCCACCAGCAGCAGGTATAAAGCCTTCAAAGAGAAGTTGAAATAAGGGTGTGAAAGAGTATGCCACTGCGGCCTTCCAAGACAACGAATGCGGTGTTCACTTTCTGTTGCTCCCTGTGCTGCGACAGTGGTTATGAACGTGTGTCAAGCTTGTTCATGTTCACGTGCGCAGAGTGACAGCCGGCACGACCGTGACTCTGACGTGCACTGGCATTGGCGACACCATGTTCTTGGTGAACGACAAGACCGAGTATTCGACGGCTTCGAAGGCAATGACTTGTGGTGACGATGGGCTGTGGGATTGGGGACAGAAAGTCAGCTGTAAACCCGGTGAGAGTTGGGTTTTTTGGTTGAATTGCAAATGATGTTGATTAAAGTGAGTATACAAAGAATGTATAGTTGATGGTGATTTGTTTTTGTCCATTTTTTTAGGAAAATGGAGGCCAGGCATTAGAAACTTAGATTCAGTAATTTTATTTCCAAGTGTACATAACCTGCTGGTTCAGTGTGTCCGCTGGTTGGAAATATCGATGGTCTCACTGCGCATACGATTGCCACCGACTATTCTCCTGCAGCAATCAACGATAGGTTGGTAAGCTTGGGACTCAGGATAAAAAGTATGAATGAGTCACAAATGGTAACGTTTTTAGAGTGCCGTCGGGAGCGACCGTAACGTTGACATGCGCAGACATGGGCGACAAACACTTGATCGTAAATGAAAAGACAGAGTATCTGGCCACCTCAAAGTCATTGACGTGTCTGGACACCCGCTTGTGGGATTGGGGCCAGAAAGTCAGCTGCCAGCCGGGTTCGTTTGTTTGAAAAGCAGTCAACAATTCTGCACTACAATTTTTACAAACCGTTTCGTGTTCAGTTTGCTACGTGGAGAAACTAACGGACACTTTCCGGACGGAATCGGAAAAGCCGACGGAGGACGTGGGAACGAGTGTGTTCACAACGATCAACGCAAAACGTTATGTGAAGCCAACCAACAAAATCACAGTGAAATGCCCCAGTGGATATACGAATGAGAGGTACATTAATTATGGCGGTCACAAACGTGTTTAGTGCCCTAAACGAATATCGAGCTGTATAATCTTTAACTATTGTTAAGGCTGTGCACGGGTGATTGGAATCCATGTTATACGTCGGACCAAGAAGCCACATGTCAGGCAAATGGGGACTGGGACATCGACAAACACGTCTGCATTCATTGTGTGTTCCTTACTGGTGGAAGTTTTGTTCTTTAATCTTGATTGAAGAACGGTACCATAGAACACGCGAATCTCAGCATCAAACTAAATAGTTTGGGTGAAACCTCACGCGCAATTGCAAAAAGGCAGCAAGTCACACAAGGTACATATTTGCCGGAACAAGAAATTGTTGGTAACGTTGTCATGCTGGTTGTTGCAGCATGTCCTCCTCTCAAACACATTGGCGTTCCTTACGAATCGTACTCAGCCGTTGAACCTCCGACTGGTGGTTACAGCAACGCTGCTGTTGGGGGCAACTATGAGATCGGCACCACCATCACGTTGACGTGCACGGATATCGGGACCACACAGGTGTATTGAACGATTAGAGCTAATGGTTTTGTTTGACTATGGATCAAAATCAAATGGAATGCCCTGTACACGTATAAAAATCAGTGTCAGTGAAACGTACCGGAGTTTTCCACTTAAAGCCCCGGGGGCTCTATGCGGAAATTGGTGGAAAATGGACCCTCCGACCAGAAAGAAAAAATCTAATTGGAGCCCCCGGGGGCTTTAAGTTTTAAACGTTTCCACTTACAGCCCTCGGGGGCTTTAAGCGGAAAACTGGGTGTTTTCATCGTTGTCAGTAGGGACACTTTAGGCCAGCATTTCGACATTCTGATACAATATTTCAACCTGATTGTGAGGATCTTCATCTAAACGTGGCAAAACGTTGGTAAAACAAGAGAAAAGTGCGGTATTTTGGTCATTCTTACACTAGTTTGAACTATTTTGCAAGTTTACTGCTCGATGTAAAATCAATGGTCCGTAAAAAATAAATCCAATTAGAGCCCCCGGGGGCTTTAAGTGGAAAATGTTCCACTTAGAGCCCCCGAGGGCTCTATTCGGGGGGGGGGGGGAGCTTTAAGTGGAAAACTCCGGTACATAGTCCGATACCAGGCTGTCCCGAACTCAGTTACATCAGTGAATCATGTCCGGATGGCTGGACTACAGCAAACTTGAAACAGACATTCAAGATTCTCTACAACAACAACAACGCATATTCGGCCAAGAATAAACAGCTCATATGTCTGGCCACCGGGTTATGGGATTGGGGCCAGCAGATCGATTGCCAGAAAGGTAACCACTCTGTCTCGAGGGACTCAAGTCTGCTATAAACCCGTGCGATGTCCATGATCTGCTATATGCCTGATCCAGTGTGCATCGTCGAGGAGTTGATTAAAACATTTGTCGCCGATGCCGAAACTCCGACTGTGGACGTTGGCTCGAGCGTGGTGCACACCGAAGACGCGAAACGATACGTGAAGAACACTGCTCCGAACACTGTCACTGCAAAATGCTCGGACTACGACGGTCCGTTGCATCTCAGGTCACATTAACCATTCTGATCATCAACACCTATGGCAATCTCAGCAATCCAGCTGCTGCAAGATCATTTCAGGATTTGCCAGCCGAGCATCAGCATCGCGAACTGCAAAAATGTGGATGATCCGGTTACGTGTACGGGAGCAACGCCGGACTGGGATAAAAAGACGCACACTTGTGTCGCCAGTTGGTTGTTGTGGGAGGAAGTAATCTTATTTTTTGAGTGTTGGATTACGGTTTACAACAATTGTTGCTTCGCATGCAGCCTGTCCGGCCTACGGCCACATCACCGGCCCTGATTACGTTGCATGGACAGAGCACACAACATACACATTCGGAGGTGCAACTGGCGACTCACCCACCGGCAGCGGTCGGTACCTGCACGGCACGACGCTCAAGATAACGTGCAATGACATCGGTATGTTAGCGACAACACGGCGGCAGTTCAGTGAACACATGGTCACACAACACGGGGTCCATGCGTTTCGGTGGTACAGCCTGGGTGATACTCTGGTTGCATCCTTACTGAGATTAGACTCATCATGTGCTCTTGTTCCCTTGCAACTTCTAGCCGACGTTTTTGAGGCACCAAGCAGCTGCTGTACAACGAGGCCGAATACACGAATGCTTTGGAGACAATAACGTGCACAAAGCAGACAGCAGCACCAACGACGGCCAAATGGAACTGGGGAGCGAACCAAAAGGCGGATTGCGTGAAAGGTTGAACGGCCTTGTTCGCGAGTGATAAAACACCGCAGCAACAAGTTGGAATTGCACAGTTTATCTGGGCGCAGTTTGCTGCTGAAACTTGGGACTGTACCTAAGAAGTATGCAAGAAGGTGCACGAAAGACTCGTGATGGCCCAACAATCACAAAAAGTAAATTCTCGGCTTCAAGGCTTGCCATTTTGTAATTTTCAGTCTGCAAGAAAACGGATTTAACCGACAACTTCAAGAAAGTGACGACCGGCACGGCGCAAGACACCGATTTGCTGGCGTCGGTCAAGGAGTACTCAAAGTCGATCACAGATGCTTGCTGCACGAACTTTGTGCCCATCAGCACAGTCGCCAAAGTCTGGTGTGGATCGGACGCGGCATGGGGCACTGCAAACTTCTACAGGTCAGCGAAGGAAAATGTACAACATTAGCTGGTCGAGCAATAGTCTGCCAACAGGTCGCAATTTCTTGAGTTGTTTATGCAGTGAGGGTGTCTATTGGAATTAACTGCGTATACCTACATGTACATGTACACATCTCACAGATTGCACGACGCAGTCACTCCTGCGCCGACCACTTTGACGTGTTACGCCGAACCGAAGGACTCGACGTGTCAGGAGACAGCGGGCAACATGGTGTGGTCGGTGACGGGACAGTCATGTTGGAAATGTAAGATTGCCCGTGCGGGAACACGCCGGCCACTGGTTGACTGGGTACAATATTGCAGCGTGCGCGGACATGGCTGGTTCGACCACCGAGACATACACACCGACAACCACGGCCGCAACGCGCTACTGCAAGGGCACCGCGCTCGACTCGAAGTGCGACAATGGAGCCAAGGTATAA
The DNA here is from genome assembly GCA_030248065.1 of Rhynchonema sp. JSB1_4. NCBI lineage: Eukaryota > Metazoa > Nematoda > Chromadorea > Monhysterida > Xyalidae > Rhynchonema > Rhynchonema sp. JSB1_4. Next base: position 14,036 of record JASAMV010008103.1, on the reverse strand, counting down.
ATGGCCGGTTTGTCCCTACGACTAAAACTAATTGGTTGATGTTTCAGCGCGTGGTTGATGCGGATGACATCGACAACTGGGCCACAACCACTGACGCTACAAAGTTCACGTGTAGCACCGATGCTGGCCAGGCTACAGGCTTCCGGAAGAACAACGCTGATGACAAGACAGCTGCCACTGTCAACTGTGGTAATGTACCAAACACTGCTTGGTTCATTTTTGTGTGTTTCAGCCTAACAAATGTTTCGAAGTGACCCGCACACCGCGCCCGGCAAGTGCGGCTATGCAAACGCGGGGCGGTTCTTGAACATGTAGATTTTTTCTAACCCGCGGCCCGCAAGCGCGTTTGCATGGCCGCGCCCTAAACGCAAGAAGTCGTTAAAGTCCAAAACTAAAAGATTGACTTGTTGGTTATCGAGCCATGTACATATGTATTTCTGTAACACTGTTCGACCAGAAGCTTGTCTTCAGCGTGCCGAGAAGTGCAGGGTGTGCACACAGCAGACCCGACGTACAATCCGGCTTCCATCGCCACAAATGTGTACAAACCGGACACGACAGTGACTCTGACTTGCACGAACATTGCCACCTGCATGAGCACATTGCATGTCGTGGACAAGGCTGGCACCGCTGATGAATGGAGTTGGACTGCAAAGCCCGAAAAGTGTTTGCCCACCGGACTTTGGGAGACGTCGCAGACATACGATTGCTATCGAAGTTGACTGTTGTTTTTGGCTACCCGCTTAGGATGTAGTGAATTTGTATCTGTTTAGCCTGTCCATCGGTTTTGAACCTGGACGGAGTAGCTGACGGTACTCCGCTGGCACACGACATCAAGACGGCCTACAGTCCAGCCAAGTGCCCTTCTGCCGATCGCTACCAGGCGGACACCACTGTTGGATTGTATTGTGAGGTATATGCACCTGTTGACGTTACCCGATGGTTGGGGGTTCGAGTACTCCTGGTTCACATTACACGGGTACATACATTTTCGCTACCATTGTGGTCAGCCTAATGGATTTGGGTGGATTAGTCACCAGTCATGTACGCAAATCAGGCTTTGCATACATTGTCTTGGTCCACCGTAACAGACTTATTGTAGGTCGAGAAAAATGTTTTGGTACAAATTGGATGTACATTATGTAATGGGTTCTTTAAATCGGAGAATCCGAATTTGGTCGTATTATCCCTTTATACATAGTGTTTCCATAACCATTTGGGGCTATGGATAGCCAGATTTTAAGTTTTTAAAGAGACGATAGTGGTCTCATTACCGGTGATATACAAAAAGCAACTGAAATTCTGATTCAGCGTGAATGGTCACCATATGCCACCAAATTGACTCCGGATTCGGATTTCCAGCTCCAAGTTTCTCACTGCACCCAATTATTACCAAAATTTTTCCCGGCCCAATTATATGAGGGATCAAGGCAAGAATGAAGAGGACTATCGGCGTGACAGTGTCACTGTCAATGAATCAACACAGGTCAGTCAATGAATCGACTGATCATTTCAGAGTGACGCGATCAATGGTGACAGTCAATTGCTGAAGAACGACGCCGGCGAATACCAGAACATTGACACGCAGGTGTGGACGTGCACGAAGACCAAGTCGAATGACGGTGTCACATCCACGTGGACGTCGTACGGTTCGAATGGACAAAAAGTCAGCTGTGTCAAGGGTTGGTCGTCAAGCGCTGGCTTGCAGCTCATTCGGTTTGTAGACGACCATCTTCTGTTTCAGTGTGCAAAAAGACGGATCTGACTGACAATTTCAAAAAGACAGTAGCCATCGACACGGACAAAGTGCCCGAAGTAGAGTCGTACACAGACGGGGACATCACGGACACATGTTGCAGCGCGTTCGTCGAATTGAATGCTAAGGCGCATGTGTACTGCGGCGCCAATGGATTTACGGCGACTCCCTTCTATCGGTATGTTTACTGTGGCACGACACGACACTACAATGGTCGATGGTCAAACTCTACCTATGTACACAAGTATGTAGTTCAGAAACGGTAATCGCTTGTATGTTTTGGTTGCAGTCTGCACCTGAACGGAGAGGCCCTGACCGCATGCAAATACGAAAAACAGCCGTCGATGTGTGTGGAAGAGGCTGGTGTTATGAAGTGGTCCGCCACGCAACAGGCGTGTTGGGCATGTAAGTGCGAATGGAACCACATGTCGTCCAATGTTTCATTTAAAGGCCCAATGACGAGCGTTTGGCAGTCATCAGAAAATGAAGACTAGGTAAGAAACCCAGATTTAGGAAATAGATTTTAAGTCGTTGCTTTGTGTGTTTCGGGCCCACATTTTTACAGGAGGAGAAAAAATGAAAAAAGTTTGAGGCGGGCCTGTGCGAAACATAAGGTAATCCAATAGAAGATATTTTCAGCGTTTTATACTCAGACGTTTTTCTGTTAAACGAAATATAAAGCATTGTGCAAAACGCCATGTGTGATAAATAATAAACGAAACACTCCAAAAAATCAAGCCTTTTTAAAGGGGAAATTGCACATTCCTAATCGCCTTTCAAACTATACAAGTGTTTAGACAGCAATGTGGGCATCACAAAAGTTAAATCACTTGGTATAAACTCTCAAACATGTACCGAGGAAATTCCGTTTAAGACAAGCCACTGGGAACAAAATTCGGCGCGGACCGGCCGAATTTCTACCTGCGCATTCAGGCAAATTGCCTGATCAAAAAGCTCTCAAGGCGATAGAATGTTTCGCATGATTTTTGAAACTCACTAACTATAGAATTTCGCTTTTCTTTATATTTCGAATTTCAACGAATTGTTCCAGCGTGTCTGCTAAATGTTTCATGCTCTGCTTGTCACGCTGGAGCAATTGTGAATTTCGAAATATAAAGAAAAGCGAAATTCTATAGTTAGTGAGTTTAAGAATCTGGAAACATTCTATCGCCTTGACAGCTTTTTGATAGGCAGTTCGCCTGAAGCGCAGGTAGAAATCGGGGTCGCGCCGAATTTTCTTCCCGATTGTTTTCTTTAAACTGCTTTTCCTGGGTACACGTTTGAGAGTTTGTACCAAGTGATTTGACTTTCGTGATGCCCACACGACTGTCTAAGCACCTGTGGAATTTGAAAGGCGATTAGGAATGCGCAATTTCCCCTTTAAAGCACCCTTTTACTCTAGCATAATTTTAAGCATCTGTGGCGAATGAAATAAGTTATCAATTAGAAATAAAAATCGTCTAATTATCTAGTATTCAGGATGTGCTTTTCGTTTTTCAAAACCCTACACAGCTCACACAATGTTTACCACAACATGGCAAGGCAGCCATTCAGACCACGCACAGCGCACACACAACGACAACACACACGAGCGACTAGTTATACGGAAAATCCACCCGAATTCAAATTGCCGCCAAAACCAATGCCAGAGAATAAAGGGAGGTACGTGTAATTCCTAGCTGTGGGCGTAATGGATGGTGGGAGATGTGTGGGACTGTGCGCACTGTGGGCAGAGGTGGTGGGTGGGTTGGGCCGTTTTTGCGGCAAAATCTCCAAAAATTTGCGCTTCACGTTGCGTACCGTAAAAACCTTAATGCAGGGAGGGCTCTATTAATTCAATGACCCCATTTTGGCTTTGGGGGGCTGTTTTGGGGTTTCCCCAATGCTGGGTAGTTCCCCGGCATCTCCCCCTCTTTTTGGCCGCAAGACGTCGTATCTCCCCCTCATGCCTCAGAAGAGCCCAGTACTGGGGGCGGTGGTCCTGGGGGGAGGGGGTGCCCCTGAGTGAGTTCTGGGGGGGCTCCCTCGGGTCGCTGTCCCCTCCATGGTACGCCTGCCCCACTGTTCCCCGTCCCCCTCCGGGTCGTCTGCTCCCCCAATTTTTACCTAAAATAGGCAAATTCTGGCCTAAAATAGGCATTTTTAGGCATAAAATGAGTGATTTTTAGGTAATGTTGTCAAAAATCGCCAAAATACCCTTTTTATTGAGATTTTTTTCCAAAAAGGGGCAAAAAATGGGTCAAATTTTCGACCTCAAGAAATGACTTTTCTCCAAATTTGGGTCCTCCCCCCAAAAACATCGATGCGCTTTTGAAATTGGATTTTCCCGCTCTTCACTGATTGGGAATCACAAAAACAATATTTGCCTGCATATACTTGGCTGTTTTGGCTGACAATGTGCACAAAAACAAAATAATGACAACGACGACATATCAAAAACATTTTTGTCATAAATGTCATTTTTGTCAAACAGTCAACAAGTGTACAACACGGTCGTGCTGTTTTGTACACTTGTTGATTGCACAAAACATTATTGTCATAAATGTCATACAGTCAACAAGCGTACAATACAGTCGTGCTGTAATGTACACTTGTTGACACATGCATTAACTGTGTTAAGTTATTTTTGTCACACAGTCAACAAGCGTACAAAACGCACCCCCGTGTTTTGTACAGTTGTTTACAGTCAACAAGTGTCTAGTTACCGTGACATTCCAGGTGAAACTCCCTTTATTCTCTAGCATTGGTTTTGGCGGCAATTTGAATTCGGGTGGATTTTCCGTATAACTAGTCGCTCGTCAACACACAGCCGGCCGGGGATAATGTTTCAGCGTTGTGTGTGTGTGTGCGCTGTGGGAATGGGTGCTTTGCGCATGTTGTGGTAAACATTGTGTGAGCTGTGTAGGGTTTTGAAAAACGAAAAGCACATCCTGAATACTAGATAATTAGACGATTTTTATTTCTAATTGACAACTTATTTCATTCACCACAGATGCTTAAAATTATGCTAGAGTAAAAGGGTGCTTTAAAAAGGCTTGATTTTTTGGAGTGTTTCGTTTATTATTTATCACACATGGCGTTTCGCACAATGCTTTATATCTCGTTTAACAGAAAAACGTCTGAGTATAAAACGCTGAAAATATCTTCTATTGGATTACCTTATGTTTCGCACAGGCCGGCCTGAAACTTTTTTCATTTTTTTTCTCCTCCTGTAAAAATGTGCGGCTCGTGAAACATAAAAGCAACGACTATTATTTAATGGGTTTGATAGTTTTTTTGAAAAAATACGCAAACAAACGCGGTCAACGATCAATTGTAGAGTCACTTTAATGTTAACAATTTGCGCATAGAAATCTCAAAGCCGCCCAAGTTGCAAAAATTAAATCACAGCATGCGCCAACATGAAAGAAGACGGGACGAACATTCTGCGCGATACGGGGCACGTGCAAACTGCGATGCCAAAATTGGATGACTACACTTCACCCGAGGTGCCAGATGTGAATCCAGACAATTATCCCATCCATCGATACTGCAAGGGCACAAACCTGAACGCCAAGTGTGCAGGCGGAACGGGAGTTTTGAAAGAACTGGGTGTGTTCAGTCGATCAAAAACACCAAGGTTGTAACATGCGAAAAAACCGTGCCTGGAGGCTACCAGACGTTATCGTGCAGTTATTGTAGGTCTAGCTAGACGGGACCCGTGCCTACGGCCCGGCTACGGCGCCCGTGCCTTGCCACCCCCCCCCCCCCCCGAAGACCCGTTAGCATACCCAAAGCACCCGTGAAAATTGACCCGTCCGCACCTCCGAGGGAGGGGGCCACAGACACATACCATACATGCGTCTTCCTGTTTTAGTAGTATAGATTGCAGCTGCAATAATTAGTCACTTCCAGTAAAACCCAGCCCAGAATGAGCGCAAGAAATGAATAAGACATCGGCAGGGTTCGCTGAAACCACACAGGTCCACCACTTTTGGCGGCATCGACTACATTAGGAGCCCAACGATTATTCGCTCTAAGCCAGCATTGTCCGTTTTCAGAAACTGCTTGAGTTCCCTCAATTTCGAAAGCGTTCTTGCACCACTTTTTCGTACGTTACAATCAAACACAGTATGATGTTACAGACTCCGGTTTCGACTGGAATGGTGTGTCGCTCACATCACCGGCTCAATTTACATGCAGCTCGGACGCAACTGGCACAAATGAAGGCATATGGAAACACAATGGCGACGGAAGAATTGCAGCAAGGATCGGATGTGGTTGGAGGCTGTTTTGGATAACGTTGCAAAGTGGAAATATCCATGGTTCAAAGTCCGGACGGAAAATGGTGAAACTTGTGCTGCTGCTTTTCAGTTTGCGGTGTTGGCAACACGCTGACGTATTTGAATGACTTGCCGGGCGACGCGTTTTTCTGGGTGCTACCAGGAGGAACGAAACGCCGAAACACCGAAACGTTGCGTTGATAATAATTCTGTCGCAAACTTGTGGTATCGCGTTTCATCAAATTCAAACCAACACTTCTTATAACCTAACGTGTCAAAGTTGGTGTCCAATTTCATTTTTCAAACGCAGAACTGAGCTGCCAAGACCCTTATGTAACTTTGAAATTGCGATTTGTTCAGGTAGTACGAAAATTCTCGTCGTGTATGAGCCGGTAAAATGCCCATGCTCAATCAATGCGAACACGGGCGTCTGCGAATGCGCGAGTTATTGTTCGGATACAGACACAGATGGCCCCGGTCCCACCAATCCTGACCAGCTTGCGATGGAGCCGATCACCTGCACAGCAGGCGGCACCTGGATTCCAGGCAATGAATATCATTGCGAGAACAAAGGCCAGGCATGCACCTAGCGTCGTGAATAACATCTACAATGTACTGTATGGGGGGGGAGGAGGGCGCGGCGGCGGCGGGGTGGGCGGGGGGGGCGGGGGCGCGGGGGGGGGGGGGGGGGGCGGGGGCGGCGGCGGGGCGCGGGGGGGGGGGGGCGGGGAGGGCCGGGGAGGGGGGGGGAGAGGAGGGGGGGGGGGGGGGCCGCGCCGCCCCGCGCAGCCCCCCGCGCCGGCGGGGGGGGGGCGGGGAGAATCAAATTGCCGCCAAAACCAATGCTAGAGAATAAAGGGAGTTTCACCTGGAATGTCACGGTAACTAGACACTTGTTGACTGTAAACAACTGTACAAAACACGGGGGTGCGTTTTGTACGCTTGTTGACTGTGTGACAAAAATAACTTAACACAGTTAATGCATGTGTCAACAAGTGTACATTACAGCACGACTGTATTGTACGCTTGTTGACTGTATGACATTTATGACAATAATGTTTTGTGCAATCAACAAGTGTACAAAACAGCACGACCGTGTTGTACACTTGTTGACTGTTTGACAAAAATGACATTTATGACAAAAATGTTTTTGATATGTCGTCGTTGTCATTATTTTGTTTTTGTGCACATTGTCAGCCAAAACAGCCAAGTATATGCAGGCAAATATTGTTTTTGTGATTCCCAATCAGTGAAGAGCGGGAAAATCCAATTTCAAAAGCGCATCGATGTTTTTGGGGGGAGGACCCAAATTTGGAGAAAAGTCATTTCTTGAGGTCGAAAATTTGACCCATTTTTTGCCCCTTTTTGGAAAAAAATCTCAATAAAAAGGGTATTTTGGCGATTTTTGACAACATTGACCTAAAAATCACTCATTTTATGCCTAAAAATGCCTATTTTAGGCCAGAATTTGCCTATTTTAGGTAAAAATTGGGGGAGCAGACGTACCCGGAGGGGGACGGGGAACAGTGGGGCAGGCGTACCATGGAGGGGAAGCAGACGTACCCGAGGGGGAGCCCCCCCAGGAACTGCACTGCGAGGGGGGCACCCCCTCCCCCCAGGAACTACACCGCCCCCAGTACTGTGGCTACTTCTGAGGCATGAGGGGGAGATACTGGACGGTTCTTGCGGCCAAAAAGAGGGGGAGATGCCGGGGTAACTTACCCAGCATTTTGGGGAAAACCCCATAATACAGCCCCCCAAAGCCAAAATGGGGTCATTGAATTAATAGAGCCCTCCCTGCATTAAGGTTTTTACGGTACGCAACGTGAAGCGCAAATTTTTGGAGATTTTGCCGCAAAAACGGCCCAACCCGACCCGATCCTAACCTCTGGCCCACATGTGCGCATTGGCAAGTCCCGAACACGATCGTGTCCCGACCGAATCCATTACGCCGCACGAGCTAGGAAGATTGACACGTAACCTCCCTTTATTCTCTGGCATTGGTTTTGGCGGCAATTTGAATTCGGGTGGATTTTCCGTATAACTAGTCGCTCGTGTGTGTTGTCGTTGTGTGTGCGCTGTGCGTGGTCTGAATGGCTGCCTTGCCATGTTGTGGTAAACATTGTGTGAGCTGTGTAGGGTTTTGAAAAACGAAAAGCACATCTGAATAGAGAATAATTAGACGATTTTTATTTCTAATTGATAAGTTATTTCATCGCCACAGATGCTTAAAATTATGCTAGAGTAAAAGGGTGTGTTAAAGGGGAATTGCGATTCCTAATCGCCTTTCAAATTCGACAGGTGCTGAGACAGTCGTGTGGGCGTCACGAAAGTCAAATCACTGGTACAAACTCTCAAACGTGTACCCAGGAAAAGCAGTTTAAAGAAAACAATCGGGAAGAAAACGGCGCGGCCGGCCGAATTTCTCCTGCGCGTCAGGCGAACTGCCTGATCAAAAAGCTGTCAAGGCGATAGAATGTTTCGCATGATTCTTGAAACTCACTAACTATAGAATTTCGCTTTTCTTTATATTTCGAAATTCGACGAATTGCTCCAGCGTGACAAGCAGAGCATGAAACATTTAGCAGACACGCTGGAACAATTCGTTGAAATTCGAAATATAAAGAAAAGCGAAATTCTATAGTTAGTGAGTTTCAAAAATCATGCGAAACATTCTATCGCCTTGAGAGCTTTTGATCAGGGAATTTGCTGAAATGCGAGGTAGAAATTCGGCCGGTCCGTGCCGAATTTTGTTCCCAGTGGCTTGTCTTAAACGGAATTTCCTCGGTACATGTTTGAGAGTTTATACCAAGTGATTTAACTTTTGTGATGCCCACATTGCTGTCTAAACACTTGTATAGTTTGAAAGGCGATTAGGAATGTGCAATTTCCCCTTTAAAAAGGCTTGATTTTTTGGAGTGTTTCGTTTATTATTTATCACACATGGCGTTTTGCACAATGCTTTATATTTCTTTTATAAAAAGCGGGGAATCTTCTATTGGATTCCTTATGTTTTGCAAGGGCCGCCACAAACTTTTTTCATTTTTTCTCCTCCTGTAAAAATGTGTGGGCTCCGTGAAACATCACAAAGCAACGACTTGAAAATCTATTTCCTAAATCTGGGTTTCTGATACCTAGTCTTCATTTTCTGAAAAAATGACTGCAAACAAACGCGGTAAACGATCAATTGTAGAGTCACTTTAAATGAAACATTGGACGACATGTGGTTCCATTCGCACTTACATGCCCAACACGCCTGTTGCGTGGCGGACCACTTCATAACACCAGCCTCTTCCACACACATCGACGGCTGTTGTTCGTGTTTGCATGCGGTCAGGGCCTCTCCGTTCAGGTGCAGACTGCAACCAAAACATACAAGCGATTACCGTTTCTGAACTACATACTTGTGTAGGTAGAGTTTGACCATCGACCACTGTAGTGTCGTGTCGTGCCACAGTAACATACCGATAGAAGGGAGTCGCCGTAAATCCATTGGCGCCGCAGTACACATGCGCCTTAGCATTCAATTCGACGAACGCGCTGCAACATGTGTCCGTGATGTCCCCGTCTGTGTACGACTCTACTTCGGGCACTTTGTCCGTGTCGATGGCTACTGTCTTTTTGAAATTGTCAGTCAGATCCGTCTTTTTGCACACTGAAACAGAAGGTGGTCGTCTACAAACCGAATGAGCTGCAGGCCAGCGCTTGACGACCAACCCTTGACACAGCTGACTTTTTGTCCATTCGAACCGTACGACGTCCACGTGGATGTGACACCGTCATTCGACTTAGTCTTCGTGCACGTCCACACCTGCGTGTCAATGTTCTGGTATTCGCCGGCGTCGTTCTTCAGCAATTGACTGTCGCCATTGATCGCGTCACTCTGAAATGATCAGTCGATTCATTGACTGACCTGTGTTGATTCATTGACAGTGACACTGTCACGCCGATAGTCCTCTTCATTCTTGCCTTGATCCCTAATTGGGCCGGGAAAAATTTTGGTAATAATTGGGTGCTGTGAGAAACTTGGAGCTGGAAATCCGAATCCGGAGTCAATTTGGTGGCATATGGTGACCATTCACGCTGAATCAGAATTTCAGTTGCTTTTTGTATATCACCGGTAATGAGACCACTATCGTCTCTTTAAAAACTTAAAATCTGGCTATCCATAGCCCCAAATGGTTATGGAAACACTATGTATAAAGGGATAATACGACCAAATTCAGATTCTCCGATCTAAAGAACCCATTACATAATGTACATCCAATTTGTACCAAAACATTTTTCTCGACCTACAATAAGTCTGTTACGGTGGACCAAGACAATGTGCAAAGCCTGATTGGCGTACATGACTGGTGACTAATCCACCCAAATCCATTAGGCTGACCACAATGGTAGCGAAAATGTATGTATTGGTCGCACAATGACTAATGGAGAATTTATCCAAAAGTCAAAGGATGGACCCTGATTCAGGAACTGCCACGCTCGGCCACTGTTAACCACTCAGTTACTTATATTTCTCACGAAACATTTTCACCTGAAAATAACCAGTAAAACAACCACGTTGCTGTCAGCTGGTGGTTGTTCTACTGGTTTATATTTTCAGATGAAAATGTTCTGTCGGACATACAAGTAGCTTAGTGGTTAAACACTAGTTGAGCGTGGCTGAGCCTGAATCAGGGTCCGTCCTTTGAATTTTGGATAAATTCTCCATTAGTCATTGTGCGACCAATACCCGTGTAATGTGAACCAGGAGTATAGTCCGTCCACCAGCTCATGGCACTTTGTGTTGCTGCTGGCCGGTTTGCTCCTTTCCTCCACGTTCTAATGAAAGAGAAATTGAGCGTGAGCGATTTTGCAAAAAAACTTAAAAAATAAGAAAATGTGTCGAAAACAATTTAATTCGATCAAATTTCAAATTAAATTAAATTAAAAAATCGATAAAAAACGTCGATTTCAAAAAACAGCAATTTAGGAGCAAAAATAATTTTTTTGGAAACTCAATTTCTCTTTCATTAGGACGTGGAGGAAGGGAACAAACCAGCCAGCAGCAACACAAAGTGCCATGAGCTGGTGGACGGACTATACTCGAACCCCCAACCATCGGGTAACGTCAACAGGTGCATATATACCTCACAATACAATCCAACAGTGGTGTCCGCCTGGTAGCGATCGGCAGAAGGGCACTTGGCTGGATTGTAGGCCGTCTTGATGTCGTGTGCCAGCGGAGTGCCGTCAGCTACTCCGTCCAAGTTCAAAACCGATGGACAGGCTAAACAGATACAAATTCACTACATCCCAAGCGGGTAGCCAAAAACAACAGTCAGGTAGTACTTCGACAGCAATCGTATGTCTGCGACGTCTCCCAAAGTCCGGTGGGCAAACACTTTTCGGGCTTTGCAGTCCAACTCCATTCATCAGCGGTGCCAGCCTTGTCCACGACATGCAATGTGCTCATGCAGGTGGCAATGTTCGTGCAAGTCAGAGTCACTGTCGTGTCCGGTTTGTACACATTTGTGGCGATGGAAGCCGGATTGTACGTCGGGTCTGCTGTGTGCACACCCTGCACTTCTCGGCACGCTGAAGACAAGCTTCTGGTCGAACAGTGTTACAGAAATACATGGCTTGATAACCAACAAGTCAATCTTTTAGTTATGGACTTTGACGACTTCTTGCGTTTAGGGCGCGGCCATGTAACGCGCTTGCGGGCCGCGGGTTAGAAAAAAATCTACATGTTCAAGAACCGCCCCGCGTTTGCATAGCCGCACTTGCCGGGCGCGGTGTGCGGGTCACTTCGAAACATTTGTTAGGCTGAAACACACAAAAATGAACCAAGCAGTGTTTGGTACATTACCACAGTTGACAGTGGCAGCTGTCTTGTCATCAGCGTTGTTCTTCCAGAAGCCTGTAGCCTGGCCAGCATCGGTGCTACACGTGAACCTTGTAGCGTCAGTGGTTGTGGCCCAGTTGTCGGTGTCATCCGCATCAACCACGCGCTGAAACATCAACCAATTAGTTTTAGTCGTAGGGACAAACCGGCCATTTATACCTTGGCTCCATTGTCGCACTTCGAGTCGAGCGCGGTGCCCTTGCAGTAGCGCGTTGCGGCCGTGGTTGTCGGTGTGTATGTCTCGGTGGTCGAACCAGCCATGTCCGCGCACGCTGCAATATTGTACCCAGTCAACCAGTGGCCGGCGTGTTCCCGCACGGGCAATCTTACATTTCCAACATGACTGTCCCGTCACCGACCACACCATGTTGCCCGCTGTCTCCTGACACGTCGAGTCCTTCGGTTCGGCGTAACACGTCAAAGTGGTCGGCGCAGGAGTGACTGCGTCGTGCAATCTGTGAGATGTGTACATGTACATGTAGGTATACGCAGTTAATTCCAATAGACACCCTCACAGCATAAACAACTCAAGAAATTGCGACCTGTTGGCAGACTATTGCTCGACCAGCTAATGTTGTACATTTTCCTTCGCTGACCTGTAGAAGTTTGCAGTGCCCCATGCCGCGTCCGATCCACACCAGACTTTGGCGACTGTGCTGATGGGCACAAAGTTCGTGCAGCAAGCATCTGTGATCGACTTTGAGTACTCCTTGACCGACGCCAGCAAATCGGTGTCTTGCGCCGTGCCGGTCGTCACTTTCTTGAAGTTGTCGGTTAAATCCGTTTTCTTGCAGACTGAAAATTACAAAATGGCAAGCCTTGAAGCCGAGAATTTACTTTTTGTGATTGTTGGGCCATCACGAGTCTTTCGTGCACCTTCTTGCATACTTCTTAGGTACAGTCCCAAGTTTCAGCAGCAAACTGCGCCCAGATAAACTGTGCAATTCCAACTTGTTGCTGCGGTGTTTTATCACTCGCGAACAAAGCCGTTCAACCTTTCACGCAATCCGCCTTTTGGTTCGCTCCCCAGTTCCATTTGGCCGTCGTTGGTGCTGCTGTCTGCTTTGTGCACGTTATTGTCTCCAAAGCATTCGTGTATTCGGCCTCGTTGTACAGCAGCTGCTTGGTGCCTCAAAAACGTCGGCTAGAAGTTGCAAGGGAACAAGAGCACATGATGAGTCTAATCTCAGTAAGGATGCAACCAGAGTATCACCCAGGCTGTACCACCGAAACGCATGGACCCCGTGTTGTGCGACCGCATGTGTTCACTGATGCTATGCTTCCGCCGTGTTGTCGCTAACATACCGATGTCATTGCACGTTATCTTGAGCGTCGTGCCGTACAGGTACCGACCGCTGCCGGTGGGTGAGTCGCCAGTTGCACCTCCGAATGTGTATGTTGTGTGCTCTGTCCACGCAACGTAATCAGGGCCGGTGATGTGGCCGTAGGCCGGACAGGCTGCATGCGAAGCAACAATTGTTGTAAACCGTAATCCAACACTCAAAAAATAAGATTACTTCCTCCCACAACAACCAACTGGCGACACAAGTGTGCGTCTTTTTATCCCAGTCCGGCGTTGCTCCCGTACACGTAACCGGATCATCCACATTTTTGCAGTTCGCGATGCTGATGCTCGGCTGGCAAATCCTGAAATGATCTTGCAGCAGCTGGATTGCTGAGATTGCCATAGGTGTTGATGATCAGAATAGTTAATGTGACCTGAGATGCAACGGACCGTCGTAGTCCGAGCATTTTGCAGTGACAGTGTTCGGAGCAGTGTTTTTCACGTATCGTTTCGCGTCTTCGGTGTGCACCACGCTCGAGCCAACGTCCACAGTCGGAGTTTCGGCATCGGCGACAAACGTTTTAATCAACTCCTCGACGATGCACACTGGATCAGGCATATAGCAGATCATGGACATCGCACGGGTTTATAGCAGACTTGAGTCCCTCGAGACAGAGTGGTTACCTTTCTGGCAATCGATCTGCTGGCCCCAATCCCATAACCCGGTGGCCAGACATATGAGCTGTTTATTCTTGGCCGAATATGCGTTGTTGTTGTTGTAGAGAATCTTGAATGTATGTTTCAAGTTTGCTGTAGTCCAGCCATCCGGACATGATTCACTGA